>APFE030919042.1:42352-58393 GCA_000404065.3 Pinus taeda | reverse complement strand
ATTTTAACAAAAAAAATATATAATTAGATTTTGATGATAGTTTTTTTTTAAGAAAGACCAAATCTTATAATATTTAGACTTCTTCAAAACAAAATATTAAATATAGACTTATTCATAAAAAAAATAAAAAAAATTCTCTCATGTGATTTCTACCGAAAGACTTTGTTTAATTCATTAAGGATCACAGAAGCTTGAATACACAAAAAATTACTTCCCGATCTTTCTAAAATTATCGTATTTTCCCCAAAGCTTACCACATTCTTAAAAGAAGAAATACATAAAAAATATATGGAATTTTTTTCCTTTTCTTTTATGTGAAAATTTAAGACTTGGTTAAGTTAATTTTTTAACAGTTCCAAGATAAGATAAATTCTCAAAATTTAATAATCACACACACACACACACACACACACACACAGATAGATATATATGATTTCACAAAATCATTAAGTCTAGTGCACCAGTCGTCATGTCATCACTAACATATATTAAGATAGATGGTCTCAATATGTCCAATGGGAAACCAAATGTTTTTGACCACATATCGATATAATTATTTGTTCAAAATTCAAGAGTCTTGAAAGTTGTAGTATAAGTAGAGATTCTATTGCAAAAGCATAATACAAAAAGATGTTATTTACCAAGAAACATATTGATACCAGAAGAGATAACAGGTGTCCAGTCCTCCATAGTAGATCCCGAAGGAGTTGACATAGTGATGATGCAAGGGATATGCCTCTCAATTTGAGCCAGACACGTGTGCATTCTTTCCATATAAAAACATCACTTTCTCTACTTCAGTTTCACTTCTTCTAGACTTGCAGAGACATTATACCTCACATCGTGACTCCCATTAGGGACCCTGCTAGATAGACACACACACACACACACAAACACATATATGATTTCACAAAATCATTAAGTCTAGTACATTAGTCATCGTGTTATCACTAACACATATTAAGGTAGATGGTCTCAATATGTCCAATGGGAAGCCAGCTGTTTTTGACCACCTGTCGATAGAATAATTTGTTCAAAATTTCAGGAGTCTTGAAAGTTGTAGTATAACTAGAGATTCTATTGCAAAAACATAATACAAAAAAAGTTATTTACCAATAAACATATTGATACCGGAAGATATAATGGGTGTCGAGTCTTCAATAGTATATCCCAAAGGAGTTGACACAATGGTGATGCAAGGGATATGCCTCTCAATTTGAGCCAGACACATGTGCATTCTTTCCATATAAATACATCGGTTTCTCTACTTCGGTTTCACTTATTCTAGACTTGTAGAGACATTATACCTCTCATCGTGACTCCCATTAGGGACCCTACCTAGTGGGGTTTTCATTTCCCAATAGAAAGAAAAATATTGATAGTACTTATTTTTCCTTCCCCTAGCATGGCCAAGGCTAGGAACCCACTATCATATACCTTCTATGAGCTTTGAATCAGAGAAGGCTTCCCTGTTTCTCACTATTATGGCCTCTACGTTCTACATTTCACTCTAAATTTTAGTGGAAATCACAACATGAAAAGTCTCAGTAACCTCTTGGGATTGTTGTTGGACTCAAGATTGGCCTTGATGGACACACCCTCTCCCATTTATACAATTTTTTCCGCATTAGGAATGACTAACTATAGGGTCATGGGTAATAACTAGGCTAACGATAACAAGATAACTATATGAAAAGATGAAACAGATAAACAAACAACTACCTGGTACGAGGGATAATTTCCATAGGAGATACAACACATCACAGTCTATATAAAAATGAACCACTCTAGGTATAAAGTGAGATGAAAAAAACCCTAATAAGAGAGGGTAAGGCACTAGCCCAATGTATGTACAAGAGCCCAATGTTCCAACAGGTGCAACTTAACAAAATATGAATCCAAACATCAACTTGATTCACAATTCCTAGAGCGTAAACCATATGGAAACTTACATCTGTGTAACCAGATAGAGATTCAAAATCAAATATAGAAATACTAGATATTTGTAGAGCTACCCAAAAGGATGAGACTTCCAAAAGATGTGTGTTATAAGCCACCTCAGGTCTCTACATGTTGTATCCCTTATGAACAAAGGAGCTAAGAGATTTTCCTATCTTCTCACATCTTAAATATCAAACTTCCTTTATAAGTACCATCTTGTGAAGATTTAGAAAAAAATTACCCTTAGGGAAGCTAACACACTGTTTCATTCAAGTGTAATAGGTCAGTGGAATGTTTCTCCTAGTTGTACGACTACTAGAGTTCCAAACTAGATTAGAAATATAATCACGCGTAGGCCCAAAACCTGCCTAAAAGGATGGCCAAGAATCACTTCTACATGTTACAAGCGAATTTTCCATAGGGATTTTATATAGGTAGTCCTTCCATGCCTTTCCTCTCCTTCCTTTGACTCTCCTCAAGGGTTTTGAGTGATGACCTATTCGCATGAAATTACATGCATGGGGCTAGCCACACCACCCCCTCCATTCAACTCACTTGCAGTCTCATAATGGTGAGAACATGGCCCTAAGACACCAAACTCCTTAGTACTCATCCCCATCAGGGGATAATAATATTATATTTATTCTAATATTTTGTATTTATTTTTAATCAAAAAATTACAATATCTTAATTGAAAAAATAAAATTAAGATCCTTTATATATTAAAGCATGCCACATTTTCTTACTTAAGTTTAAATTAAGGATGAACTTGTTTATTTTTCCAAATTGTATGAAATTATTGCTTGTACTTGTGCCAAGACTCATATGACTTGTTGTTGCAAACATTCCATAGTTATCAAATTGAAAAAATTATAAAAATTTAAAGTCATCATGAATAAACTACATAATTAAAATCACTTAAAAATATAGATTATATAATATTACAAGGTTTGTGGATTCTCCTATGACTCATCAATATCACATTCCTCAAGGTGGCACTTTAATATGAGGCAATAAACAACATCCCTTACAAAAATCATCTACTTTTTTATTGAAAACCCTAAAAAAAGTATAAAATGGAGGTATTCTCAATTATATATACCACTTATTTTAGGTTGGTTCTTAGCCTTTTAACGACAGGTTGTGAATATTTTGCATCCCATTCATCCAATATACAACATGTTATATGTCCTTAAAACTATAAGGATTTAAGACTTGAGTCATATAATTTTCTAACAAAAGCTTCAACGCAAATAATTTAATCATTTTACTTGTCTCCTAACCCCCACAAGGCTCAAGCCTTCATTGAAAAATAACATAGTTAAGATCAATAATACCACCCATAGACCAAACATATGGTTTGAGCCCTAACATTCCCCATTAAAGAATCCCCAATTGGACCACTTATTAATCAGTATTTGTCCCACTTGTTATGCCAATCGAGGGGTATTTTCTTCATCTAATATATTGAAAAATGGCACCACCTGGGGAAAGTATTAGAAATTTGGAACTTCCTTGCCTGCAAAGAGTTAATTGTTGTGGCCTAACAAAATCCCCCATTCTACTAATAATGGTAAGTCTCTAAATAAAATTAGATATACCTTATCCAAATAGTCTTTGAGAAATAGTTCAATCTCACTTTCAATCCATATATATTTACTTGGTCAACCTACCAATATCCCGCTATATTTCTTAGTCAAGGAACACTAAATGAAAAAGTGAACTATTGTTTCATAATGATTTCTAACTTTTATATATTTTGGAAAACATGGTATTCCTTCTAGAAAAAACACCTTTAGTAATCATTCATACAACCAAATGAAAGATCATAGCACTAGTATTTTTGCATGGTTTAAACCCTTTAAGAGGGAAACACTCCATGGCCCCAACCAACATCTCTAGTTCAAGCAATTTTATAAATGCAATAGAAAACATTCACATAAATAGTTTCTCACAATTTATCATCAATAATGACGCTCTATTAGGATTTAAGCCATGTATTGATACCTGAATTTTTAGATCACATTATGTCTACAATATATTATGACCATTAAATTGCAATGCAACTAATTTACACTAATGGAACACACTTTTATTTAAAGACACGTTATATAAAGCTGATCATATCTAACTCCTTAGAGTCAAAATATACTAACACCCCCCCTAAGGACAAGTTGGGATAGGATTGAAGGATTACAAAAGTGACACAATAGGAGAAGGAAAGAGGCATTAGAGCCAAGCCCCCTTTAATGACAACTTCGTGAACTCCTGACATAGATTTAACTTTATAAAACTTTTCCTCTATAAGAGGCTTTGTGGAAATTCTTTGACTTATCATATGTAGGCCAAAAGGGAACTTTAATAAATTAATCATGAATGACATTTATGATAAAGTGCACTTGTATATCAATGTGTTTTCTATTCTAATGTTTGTATTGGATATTTTGAAAACTTTATGGTACTTTGATTATCCAATCATAGGGTTGTTGTATGCTGCTAGTGCAATATAAACACTAAAACTATTTTTTGAATCCACAAGAATTCTTGACTTGTATTAACTATTACTTGATATGTTTCTTCTACTAAAGAAATAATAATAGCCTACTACACCTTACAAGTTGCAGCGATAGATACCAAACTAGCAGTAAAAACATAAGCTCTAGTAGACTTCCAATCATCATGGTTACCAAACCAAGTTGAATCATTAAAATCAATCAGAAAAGGAGCCCCCCAAAAATACAATGTCTCCCAAGCTTAATTATAACCTGGATATAATAAAGCATCTTTTTTCTACATTTGAGGGAATTTCGTGGTATGCTTACTTATACCAAGCATGAAGAATAGCAACAAAGGAAATATTAGTATGTGTATGACTTATTTATAAGAGGTTACCACACTAATTGATGGTACAAAGTGTCATGAAATTTGGGATTAGTGTAGGTGGTGACAAGTTTGACTCCCAAATGAAAGGGAGAAGCGACTAGTTTATAATCTTCTATGTGCAAGGAAATGAAGAGGATCACATGCATAATTATATTAGGAAAGATAAATTCCTATATTAGTTTGCAATACTTGGAGGCTGAGAAAATAAAGCAAATATCCTAAATCTATCATTTCAAGCATTTTCTTAAGGATTAATTTCACATGGGATAAAAGTTTAGTGTCAATAATAGCGAGGATAAGATCATCAACATAAAGAACAAGAACTATGAGATGGTTTCCTACTTCTTGTTGTAGACATTGTGGTTAAAATGACAAAAAGAGAAGTTGGTCTTAAAAATAAATCTCCATTTTTACATACCAAGATATCTTGAAGGTGAGAAAGATATTTCTTAAGGTGATAGAAAAAGAAGAAATCATGTTGAATATAGCAAAGAGGTTGTTCCAAATAGATATATTCTTATAGATCCCAAAGGAGGAAGATATATTTAGCATTCATCTAATGGACATCCCATCCATGTCAGGAAAAAAGGGCTAGAAGAAGATGAATGGATTACACTTTTGTTATGGGGACACATGTTTTTTGTTGTAAGAGAACCCCTTAGAAACTAATCAATCGCTACCTATATCATTATTTTCATTCAATTCATACTTAATTCTATATACCCATTTACCTGTAGCAAAGTTTCTTCATTTTGGAAGAGGAATAAGTTCCCATGTATCATTCACATAATTATATCCCAATCTGAATGGCCTAAAGCTTCTACAAATGTTTCCAAAAGACAATTCTTAGAAACTTGAGATAAAGGGGGTGGGATTATTAGAATTATGAGGAAATACGAAAATGATCTATAAGATCATTGAAAATATCACTAGTTAATTCCAAGGCTGAACAAACTCATTTGGAAAGCTATGGTGTTAGTGCATGTTCATGATCAACAAACTTATATAAAGGAAGGTGTGTAGCTAAAGTTGTATTTTCATCCTAATTTCCATCCTTTGAAGAAGAATCTATTATAGGAATAGAAGGTGGCACAAACAACAAATATTTCTCACAAGCTAAAGAGGTTGCAACCATTGAATTATTCCTACACACTAAGAGTTTTTCCATCAAATTTAGGATCTCTTTTAATGATATTATTTCATTAGAATGAGGTTGCAGAAGTATATAACCTTTTACATCTTCAAAATATCCAAGAAAAATATACTTCTGACTTTTAGGTTGTAACAATTTCATTTTCTCATTAGGAATGTGAGCCCATTCTACATTATCAAATAAATAGAAGTGACTTAAATATGGCTTACTATTAGTCCGTGATTCTTTTGATGTTATAATTTTTAAATTCTTTGTGGGAGTGTGATTTACCATCAAACTTTCACAATTGAATATTTACACCCTATAGTTAATACTTAATCCTTTATATTGAATCATACACTTGGCCATTTCTTTTAGTATGATTCTTTCTTCCATCAACATAATTTTTTATGGTGTGTATGGAACAATATGTTGCATTATATTTCCTTGTGTGATATCATAAGTTGTAAATTTTTTGTTTATGTTTTAACGTCCATTATTTGATCTTAACCTTTGTATTTGATGCCCATATTGTTTTTCTACAAGAACTTTGTACGCCAAGAACAAATCAAAAATTTCAATCCTTAGCTTTTGGAAGTAAACCTATGTTTAGCTAGAGAAGCCATCAATGAAAGTTAAGAAGTACCTATTCCCAGAGAAGGGAACGGAATAAAGTATACCATAAATATCAATGTGAATAACCTAGAAAGTGGTTAAGGCATGCCAAGGGGCACATTTCTTAGAATTTTTCTAATAATGTTTGCTAAGAAAGAAACCATCACAAACACCACCTCTACATGAAAGAAAAATATGAACAATGACCATATTTTGATTACTGGATTGTTGTAATGAGTGGTAGTTTAAATGACCAAATCAATGATACCAAAGATTAATTGCCTCATGCTACAAGCAACAAAAACTAATGAAAATTATGATGGCCTAGATTTTTCAAAATTGTATAAATTAGCAATATCGTCAATAATTCCAATGGCAAGGACATGCTTATAATGTTCTAAATCATTGGTGACAACTTGGTGAGGTTAAACTCTATTGTTTTATCTTCACTTTAATAATTTATCTAATATAGTGATATAAGGTTGTAGGAAATACTTGGAAAACATAATACATCATTAAAATGACTATTATCTAATTGAACTATTCCATACAATACAACGCTAAGAGATCTATCATTACCAAGAAAAAATTGGATGGTGTTACAATAATTAAGAGTATAAAAATGGATTTATCCTTATACACATCATAGAATGTTCCAAAATCAATAAGAAAATAATAATAAGAAGAATTAGAAGTTGTGTTGAAGGAGAAACTAAAAGAAGAAAGTGGTTGTCCATGAGAAGAAGTGTAAGAAGAAGAAGATTCAAGAATTATGTTTTTCTTCTTCAATACTTCTTCTAAGGCCTTCATATCTTTAAATAATTTATAATATAGATGAACATATTTCCCACAATCATTTTAATCTCTATAAATCTACTTATTCTTTCATTTTGTTTGTTTTTTACGATTGGGAGTAGAAGTTGTCTAAGAGGGTTTTAGACCTTTCTTTTTCTTATTTCAAGGATGCATCTTATTTCGATGTTTAGTTTTACATTCTATTGAACCTCTAAGGCCTTGCTAGATGTACCTACCTCTTTGCTTTTTTTTTGTAATCGCAGTCACAAAAAAATTCAAGAGTGGGATATTTATATGTAACCCATAGAGTTTCTATAGTGGTAGAAAAGGTAGATACAAAAATATAATATGCATGACCAAGGTTGGAAAGAATAACATTATATGCATTAATCCTCCTTTAGATCAATTTGGAAATATTTAAGTAAATTTCTAAGTGTTTCAAACTTAGATAAATAATTTTTAATGTAAGAGAAATTATTATAACTTAAACTCATGATATAATTTCCAATATGATGACATCTAATCACATTAGGTTCATCAAATATTTATTTCAACTTTTCCTAGGCTACATATAGATCATTGATTCCTTAAATATGAAATAAAAAATTAGGAGAAACAAACATTATAATTAATTGACATGGTCCATCATTCTTATTACCCTACTAGGATTTATTATAAACATTATTGGGTTCCTCCTCTTTTTCCAAGCAAATTTGATATAAATCTTCACTTCTTAGTAAATCCTCCATATGACATTTCCATGAAAAATGGTTGGTACTAGTAAGAAAAATTTCACTTGGAGTGGCCATATTAAAATATGTAGATATTACGATTCAAAATATGAAATTGACTATTTCGATGGAAAGATCTTAAAAACATAGGTTGTTTAAAGAAAAATACACCAAAATGGGGTTTGGATATAAATGTTATGCACTTTACAAAATAGGCATTAATCGTAAAAAATAACCATGTGCTAGGTAGAATTTGGAGCACATGGTGATTGATGATTTAAATAAACAAAAGAATTGTTTTCCCCGTAATACTTTAAATCAAGTACCATTTCTAAATGAAGTAACTTTCAACCAAGTGAATTGGTGTAACACATCTTAATATTAATAGAGGACGATGGGGTGTTTTGAGTGTTGAATATGTGTCCAACATCGCCCCCTTAATCCAAAGCTGTGTATGTGAATCCAATTCCAATCTTCTTATTTATGTTGGATCAATAACACTCTAAGCCATCACTCAAAGAATTTATACTTAAACAATGTCAAACCTTAATATCAATAACATTTTTCACCATGTTATCACTCAAGGAATCATCTACTTCACCAATGCTATAATCTAATTCCAATATTTTTCTAACCTTGGATCAATAACACTCTAATCCATCACATAAAAAATCATTATTTGATATGGTTGATGTTGGATCAATACAATTCTAGTCATGTTATAAGCATGGTCTATTTTTATGGATTATATGGTTGTCACTCAGTGACTTTATTTCCAAGATAACTCACTCCATTATGTAAGACTAACAACATTCAAATGCTAAAATATTGACATTGCAATTGATATATCCAAAAAATTGTTGAATTTATTTCTACCTCTATTTTTTGTCAATAACAAGAATAGTTGAATGAAATAGATAGCTCTTGTTTCATTGAAAAATCATGCTAGTGTTCAGTGAGTGTCATGTGTGATCAATGTCTGATAGGTCAAGCTACCATTATATAGATACATATCATAATTCTATTACAATCCAAGGTTTTTGTTATTATGATTTCCTATTTAGTGATAAGATTTTGACCATTTGATACCATGAAATGACATGTCGATGATTGAAACCCTAGTACTAGTGCATTTAATATAGTTATTTTTATTGAGGTTTAAAATATTTCCTATTTGGATTTCTTTCTAGATTTTCTCCTTGTATGTAGACACGTTCTATATTTATAAACATACACCAATGGTAGCATTTGATTATTCTAGAATATCCTTTAATTCTTAAGTGACATAAAATGATCATGATTTCACTCAATGAATCTATTACTTGTGTTTCCAAAATTGATATATTTTAGACACATTTTGCACTCGCACTTGAAGTGAATCCATTTTCAAATAAAATCAAAATTTCAAAAGATTCATATGCCTCCTACAATTTATAATTACTAAGTGACACATTGTATTCTTAAATATATGATCATTACATAGATATTGGATTTTATGTATCATCGCAAGAAGTGATTCACATAAATTCCCTTATTATTGCTATTGTATTAAGTTTATGACATCATGAACCATTAGGTTTTCTTTTATTATCACTTACAAATTCATTCATTGCCGATTTCTTTGGTACAATTGGATAAATTATCGAATGCCACACTAGTTCTCTTGCTAATGATATATGATTGACTCGAGTGGGTTCAATGTTTAATTTTATTTGTTTAATAGATTGATATAGTGATGGAAGCAATTATTATATAATGTTCAGTTCACATATTCCCTCTCTCCCTCTTACCATTTTCATGTGGATGGGTGAGCTAATATGTTGATGTTGAACCAAGTCTTATGTCATTTATCTATCTTCCCAATGACCTTGACTTAGTTTGTGTTACGTACCTATAATACTAGTCTATTTCCATTATTTGTATTGTTATTTATCCCCCTACTGCTATACTTGTGCCCATGTATCACCCATGTTGTATTTTTTGTGGCCCATAGAAGCCCAATAGTGTTATTGTTGTGCCCTTACATTATTAACGTTATGTAGATTCTAATTATATTATGACCCCTTAGGCTCCTATATATACCAAGGAGGTCTTATAATTCATATCATCCAAGAACTTTTCATTTATGTAATTTAAAGGAGGTTTCCCCTCGAAGAGGATAATTTTTAAGTCAACGAACTATATTTTCTACTTTTTGTGTGTTGGTTGCATAACATCTAGTATCAACGCTCGATATTGAAACTATTTTATCTCTATAATTTTAGATCTCCAAGATCTAAATTTTCATCATATGGTAGCCTCTAAGTCTTCTTTCCAACTCGACAAGTGAGACGAAGATTGGATTCTTCAAGAGAGAGTTATGACCAACCTCCCATGATGACTTGATTATCGAGTTTTCAGTAAAGCAAACTTGTATGAAGTGCCACGTGTTAATATTTCACCCTCCAGCCCCAAAAATGATACAAACAAAATTAAAAAATTGTGCACTTTTAGTCACTTTTACAAAATTCAAATCTGATGCTTGGAGAGAAAGTTATGATTATTTTTCCTAGGTGCAATGTTTGAGATTGAATTCTTGAACTTGCAGAAACCCTCACTTCCTCATATCATATCTTCGAAAATATAGCAAAACAAGATTTAAAATTCATGCATGAAGTTCATGAATATTTTAGCTCCACGTGGTTGCAGTTTTAATTCTGTACCCTTGTAGGTAAAAATTTATAGCGAAACTTCAAAGATGACCTGTTTGAAGAAGCTAAACCCTAGAATCTAAAGCTTTGATGCCAAATGGTATACAACCAGCTCACAAAATTTACACATCACATCTTTATATTTAGAACCATATCAGTTTCTATGGTATAGATGGCTTTGTTCTTGTAAACAACTTGTCACCTGGTCAAATTTTATGGAGGAAGTGATAACACACTATGAATATACAAAGAGAAACACCTTCTTTAGCCAATTGATAAATCTCAAACAGAAAAGTTCAGTGGCGGAGCACATTGAAGACATCCAAAAATTGGATATTAGATTAATTTGTATTCAAGAGGAGAATATGATTTATTTCTTCATAGGGAATTTAAACGATAACATCCAACATGAGGTTTTCCTTTGGGAACCTTATTCATTAGAGAAGGCATTCAGGGTGGCATGAAAAGTTGAAAGTCATCGAACCAGAGGAAAGTATTTATACAAACCTATTTATGAGAAGGATATGTTGGAAGTACTACATGCACTTAAGAAATTGTGACCTTACCTAATGGGAAGACACTTAAAGGTGAAAACAAATCATGATAACCTTAAATACTTTTTGGATCAAACATTATCTTTAGAAGAGTAGCAAAAATGCATCACAAAGATGTTGGGTTACGACTTTGAAATCATCTACAGAAAAGGGAAGAAAAATGTTGTTGTAGATGCACTCTCAAGAAAGGACGAGGATGTGCAAGCATTTCTTTGTGTAATTTCTATTATCCAACCAAATTGGATAACTAAACCAAGAGATGAATGGAAGAATGAGGAAGAGGTGTGCACACTCATTCAAAATTTGCAGCAAGATCCCAGTACATCTAACACATTTAGCTGGAAAAATGATTAATTATGGTATAATATTGCTTATATCTTTGCAAGAATTCCCAACTCAAGAAAAATATTCTTTTGGAATTGCGCACCTCCCCCTTATGAGGGAACTCATGGCTTTTAAAAACTTACCATAAGGTCAAGAAGGAATTTTTTGGGATGACCTTAAATCTGATATTCATAAGTTTGTGGTAGGATATTTTGTTTTAGAACAAAATAAAGTTGAGACAATCAAGACCCAAGGTCTGTTACAACCTTTAGTCATTCCAAGTCAGCATTGGGAGGAGGTCTCAATGGATTTTATCATAGGATAGCCCAAGTGTGAAGGAAAGAGTCACATCATGGTGGTAGTTGATAGACTTACCAATTATGAACACTTTTGTGCATTATATCATCATTTTAAAGACAATATAATTGCTATTTCATTTATGGAAATAATTCAAAAGCTACATGGAAACACAAAGATTATTGTAAGTGACAGAGATCTCATTTTCACTGGAAATCTTTGGATGGAATTTCTTTCTTGTCATGGTACTCTATTAGCTCAGATCTCATCTTATCATCCTCAATCTAATGGGCAAACTGAGATAGTGAATAAATGTTTAGAAGGATATCTTTGTTGATTTTTATTTGATAAACAATTCCAATGGGTCAAGTGTTTACGTCTAGCTGAATGGTGGTATAACACTTCCACCATACTGCAACTAAAACGACCCCATTTATGGCACTTTATGGATATCATCCACCATCCATCACATCATCTTCAAGAGAAAATTCTAAGGTTCAAACAGTGGAAGGTCACATCGAGCATCAAAAACAAGTTCTTAAACTCTTAAAGGATCACCTCACTCTGGTATAGAATTGAATGAAACAATAGGCATATCAACATCGCAGTGAAAGAATTTTTGACGTAGATGATTGGGTATTTTTATGGCTACAACCATATAAACAAATGTCCCTCAAGAAAGCTAAGAAGGATAATAATTTATCACCCAAGTACTATGGTCCTTACAAGGTGTTTCAAAATATTGGTAAAATGGCATACAAATTGGAGTTTCTTGCATCTTCTCGAGAACACCTAGTTTTCCATTTTCATGCTTAAAAAATGTTATCAGTGACAAGCTTCAAGTTCAAATAGTGTCGCTACAACTTGATGAAGAAGGAACAATCATATTTGCACTTGAAGATGTCACAAAAAAAGAACCCGACAGCTATGGAATCAATTAATTTTAGAGTATTTGATTAAGCAGAAGAACTTACCTGCTAAAGATTCCAAATGGGAGGATGAGAATTTTATACAGAAACATTTGGAACTACTCAAGCATTGAGGACAACAATTTTTTGAAGGAGAGGGGTATGTTAGGTCCCTACAATAGTAGTGTATTCCCCTTATTGTTAACATTAGTGTATTCCCCTATTTTTATTGGTGTGCCCATGTATCCCCCATGGTGTTTTTGTTGTGCCCCATAGAAGCCCACTATTTCCATTGTTGTTCCCTTACGTTATTATTTTTATGTAGGCTATGATTATATTCTAACCCCTTAGACTCCTATATATACCAAGGACGTATTATCATTTGTATCATCTAATAATTGTTCATTTATGTAATGTAAAGGATATTCCCCCCTTGAAGAGGATAATTTGTAAGTTGTTGATCTATCTTTTTTATCATTTTGTGAGTTGGTTTTATAACAATTTGTAATTTAGAGATTCCCACATTAGGTTTTATGATCCTTCCCTAATTAGCTTAAAGTCATAGGGAAGTCCACTAAGGTCATATTGGGTGGCGTGGAAAGTACTTTCCTCTTGGATCTTACCCATGGGACTATAGTTTTCCTTCATACAAAGTCCGAGGAACAACATTTTGGCATGATTACTGAGAAGAAAGTCAGTCATCTTCGTAGTTGATGTTTGTATTCAAGGGAGATTGATGAATATAGTTGAAAGTATTTTATTTAGTTTCCTCATATAGAAACATCATGGAAGTGGAGAACCCAACTTCTGTTTAGGGCTTCCTATTGGTTGGGTCAAGCAAGTAACATTGTGTTGGTTTTTATAACTCATCGGGGTAAAATATTTAAAGAAATGAGGAATGGTAGCACTAGAAATAGTAAACATTATATGTGATCCACTTAAATTTTCAAACATTTTGTGAGCACTAAATAAAGGCACCATCATTATTTACTTGATCTTATTAGATATTTTTAGATTACCTAGACCTACCTTGTTCCATTCTTCCACATTGCATATTACATCTTGCATTTAGTTCAGTAATTTGTATGTTCCATGAAGATGTTTGCATGTACACCCTCATGTGTTGTGTTAAAGACAATGATTATGATTTATTGTATAATGATCTTGATAAAGGATTTCGTTAGCACTCAGAATGAACCTCAAGGCTGAGAAGAGGCAATCCCGAGGTAACTAAAGACCAAACTTCCGATCTGGCATTTAGCCCTGCCAAACCAGAGAGGGCTTTCTCTTTGCCAACAAAGTGTGGCTGAAATAAATGAATCTTAGGCTAGCTATGAAGAACAATTTGGTTGAAATTTGTGGGTTGAAAATAGCAAGAGAAGGGAGCATTGGGCTATGGAATTGAGGCTAGTTTCTACCAGCAAACTTGGGGCAAAATGTAGAAATTTTGAATAATTTAACACATATTCAACATAGATTATCCTGATCATGTACTATTGCGGAAAAAATACACAATACATAAGCTCCTCTACGTTGATCATCAATATAGTGGCATCAATAACAATAAAAGAGCAAGAGCATTCACACATTAACACAGTATGTATCCCGGGGAAAGCATCTCGCTAAAAACCCCAACTATCTGTATATTAATGATTGAGTCATGTAACATTACAAAGTACAATGCTTATCACAAGCAATCGAGTACCAGCTCCACCTGTTACACACAATACAGCTCAGATCTGAATCAATCACTGGCTCAAATCTCTTCCGCTGCTTGCCTGCCTCCTCTGCTCAATACCTGCACAAGAACCGGTGATAATTCCAAGGAAGCCACATCTTTCCTTGGCTAAATCACGTGAGAACAAGCTACAATGTGGGAAAACTCATTGGCATACTCAATCCCCTGATTTGTGCAAGATCTGGTGCACAACTATAGTCACAACTGATAGTAATCTGATTCTCTAACACCTGTCCCTGCTGAACTGAACATGCACTGACATGCAACTGAGTTAACTGATGTATTCATTAGTTGTATTATGAGTTAATAACTTGTGAATTAATTAATAACTATTTCACCCAACTCATCTCTAGTCTATTTTCCAGTTAGACTAAATACAACCAGTTTAACAAAGCTAAACTGAACACAACTCCATCAACTTCACCTCCAGTCCACTAAACTCAACTCACTTGAGTTCTAACTGAAGTCCTGCATGCAAATATTAGTTATCCCATAGGAACCACGTATTTCCTTCTGGGATTGCATGTGCCACATCCGTAGCTCAACTGAAGTGCTCCAAGAGAATAAGACAAAGTTTATATTCTAAATATTATTGTGAGCTAATAATATTTGAATTTTCTATTTTTGACAGCCAGTCTAAAAATAGACTTGATCACTCACACTGTGATCACTCACACTTTCATCAAAAATAGAAGTCCATCTATTTTCCAACTTGATCAATCATCCATAAACAACAACCTGCAATCCATAGACATGATCCATATGTCTAAAAATAGACATAGTCTAAAAATAGACTTGGCCAAAAATAGCCTGCGGGCCCACTTAGTGAAGGTGACTCTTTTCACTAAGCTCCATCATCTTGTTGCAATCTCAACACTCCCTCTCGACAAGATATGGATTATCAGCAACCCCTATCCTGCCTCGGTGGTACCCGAATTTGCTCCTGGTGAGAGCCTTCGTCAGAATATCAGCATCCTGATCCTCCGTTGGAATGTACGAAAGTAACATGATCCTCCGCTGCACACAATCTCTGATATGATGGTACCTGATGTCAATATGTTTATATCTATCATGAAATACAGGATTAGCCGAGAGTTTAATGCAACTCTGGTTATCACAGTAAATCACAGTAGGATCCAAATGAGAACCGAACAAACCAACTAGGGTCTTCCTCATCCATATAGCCTCGCATGCAGCCAAACTTGCTGCCATATACTCGGCCTCCGCTGAACTGAGTGCCACGGATCTCTGTTTCCTGCTGTACCAAGAAACTGCTATCGATCCAATACTGAAGACCCCTCCTGATGTGCTCTTTCTGTCCGTTGGGCTCCCTGCCCAATCTGCATCCGTGAAGCCACATAGCTTCACCTCATCCTCCTGTCTGTACCACAAACCATATCCCGATGTGCCTCTCAAGTAGCGCAATACATGCT
>APFE030919042.1:13436-40760 GCA_000404065.3 Pinus taeda | reverse complement strand
TTCTTCTTCAATCCTGGAACATGCATGACTTCCTTCAATACGAAGGGTTTACCAGACTCTCTCTCAAAGGAAATGGTACTGATACCGGTCACACTGTATCTACCATCATCGCCCATCTTGATGTGCACTCCAAGATATTTGTCCTCCAGATCAGAAAACAAATCTCTATCTCCCGTTATGTGAAAAGATGCACCACTGTCTAAGAACCACATTGATCCATCACACTTGAAACCAAGCATGCGATCAATGAAAAATCAAGCTCAAACTATGAGGCTAGAGCCTCTCCTGCTACAGATCCAGCAGCTTGCTTGTTCTTCTTCTTCTGCGGACAATTTGTGGCATAGTGTCCGTGCTGGTGACAGTGAAAACACTTCACTTTGGACATATCCTACTTCTTGCCTTTCGCACCAGACTCAGAAGCTTTCTTGCTCTTCCCTTTCTTTCCTTTGGCAGCCAAAGCACAATCTTCATCAAATACCTTTGATGAAGATCCATTCTCATACCTATTATTACTGAGTTTATCCTTGAGCACCAGGTCGCTCTTGCTTTGGAATAACATTTGCAATCCATTGAAAGACATTTCAACAACACTACTGCAAATTCGAATTCCACCAGCTCCAAACTCAACTGCTTCCGATCTAGAATTCGTGTGAACAAAATATTTCTCGTACAGAGATCGACTGTATGGGCATTCACCAGATATCTCACCTTCCAAAAGAAGGATGAATCCAGAGGCTACCTGGCCCGATTACAGACTCTGCCTGAAGAAATAAAACGTAGTCACTTCCTGAATAATAGATCTGATGATCAATCCTCGCTTTTATATCCTGTAGAAATCTCTTCTACAAATCAACCAGCTCTGATACCATGTAGAAATTTTGAATTTTTTAACACATATTCAACAAAGATTACCCTAATCATGTACTATTGCGGAAAACATACACAATACATAAGCTCCTCTACGTTGATCATCAATATAGCAGCATCAATAACAATAAAACATCAAGAGCTTTCACACATTAACACAGTATGTATCCCAGGGAAAGCATCTCGCTAAAAACCCCAACTATCTGTATATTAATGATTGAGTCATGTAACATTACACAGCATAATACTTCTCACAAGTATCTCCACCTCTGTTACACACAATACAGCTCAGATCTGAATTAATCACTAGCTCAAATCTCCTTCGCTGCTTGCCTGCCTCCGCTGCTCAATACCTGCTCAAGAACTGATGATAATTCCAAGGCAGCCACATCTTTCCTTGGCTAAATCACTTGAGAACAAGCTACAATGTGGGCAAACTCATTGGCATACTCAATCCCCTGATTTGTGCAAGATCTGGTGCACAACTATAGTCACAACTGATAGCAATCTGATTCTTTAACACCTGTCCCTGCTGAACTGAACATGCACTGACATGCAACTGAGTTAACTGATGTATTCATTAGTTGTATTATGAGTTAATAACTTGTGAATTAATTAAAACTAATTCACCCAACTCATCTCTAGTCTATTCGCCAGTTAGACTAAATACAACCAGTTTAACAAAGCTAAACTGAACACAACTCCATCAACTGCACCTCCAGTCCACTAAACTCAACTCACTTGAGTTCTAACGGAAGTCATGCATGCAAATATTCAACTAACCCATAAGAACCACGTATTTCCTTCATACAATTGCATGTGCCACACCTGTAGCTCGAACTGAAGTGCTCCAAGAGAATAAGACAAAGTTTATAGTCCAAATATTATTGTGAGATAATAATATTTGACTTTTCTATTTTTGACAGCCAGTCTAAAAATAGACTTGATCACTCACACTGTGATCACTCACACTTTGATCAAAAATAGAAGTCCATCTATTTTTCCCAACTTGATCAATCATCCATAAACAGCAACCTGCAATCCATAGACATGATCCATATGTCTAAAAATAAACATAGTCTAAAAATAGACTTGCGCCAAAAATAGCCTGCGGGCCCACTTAGTGAAGGCGACTCTTTTCACTAAGCTCCATCATCTTGTTGCAATCTCAACACAAAATAAGTTCAATTTTCAGCCAGATTAAAGATATAATGAGAGAAGAAAAGAGGAAAAAGGCCGCTGCCCTATAGGCATCAATCAGGGGATGGATCTACAGTGGCGACTTTAGGAGAAAGAGAAGCACAAGATTACTCAACAGAGGATAGATTCTGAAAAGATAACCACTACATTAAACAGCATAATCATTTTGAATGGATTCGTAACACTTCCCTTGGGGAATGTTGTATTGAAATTAGTAGAAAAAACAAAGCATAGAAATGAATTTATAAGAAAAACATGTTGCACATTAATCATCGTGATGGATCCTAAGTTTAAAGGGCAAAGACTGCGCCATTAAAAAAATTATTTAGGAAAAACATTACACAGTCCAAAGCAGCTTTCCTCTACTGTAAAATTCGAACCTCTACATCTCCAAAAATCACCCTATATATACTCTATTACATATTGATTATGATTTCCTAAACATAGGAATCAAAATAATAAAAATAAAAAAGAAAACCAAATATGAGCTACAGTCAAATTACATGAACTACATTATAACTAAATAATCTAACTAAATCTTCATCAAAAAGAACCATTGATTCGCTTCCACAAGTTGAAATGCTCGCCAAAGTTTGTTTGGAACCATCGCTAGAAATCTGAAATTTTTAACAGCTACTGATTTCAAGCCTAGAAACTTTGCCACCGGTTCCTAAAAAGATTCGAATAATGCCACATCCCTTTCAAAAATTCAATTGACTACCAAGAGTCCTTTAAGTACCCATGAAATCTCCTTATTATAGCCCTAAATCTTGTGTGATAACATTACAGATCCATGGCCTCATTTCATATTAAGGAATCCCTGCATGACATAATGCCCAACATATGTTCCTGTAATCATTGATCTTCATCCAGATGCTAGGAGTACTATAGTAAAAACTGTTGAGCTCCAATTTCCTAGAACTTGTTTTAGTAGAAATGCTAATGCATTGAGGTCGAAGTTCCCACAATTTTGCAACTGCTCTGGAGGTAAGTTTGGCGAAAAAAAGATGGACCCAGCCACAAAAATAACAACATTGATCATAAATGCTACAAGCAAAGGAACTCCAGTTTCTATGAGGAAATATGTGCATGCTAAATTAATTCCTGAAGTAGAAGGAGTCACTTTACAAGACAGAACCAAGGCAGAATGAAGAAATATATTGTGCGGCATAATCATAACTCCGAGAAGAGTGTTCGCAAGAAAAATTGCTCCATTTCCCTTTTACTAAGGCACGGATAGTCCTTTCACAACCATGTGTACTTTAAGCTTTGCATATGCTAGCTCTCCAAAGAAACACACAAACATTGTAAACACAGTAAGAGTAACTAACCCTTCCAATTTTCTTATCCCAAATCTTTGCATGCCTAAAAGCAAGAGTGTGCTGAGTCCAGTTATTAGAACACCAACCCATATAGGTATATGGAACAGCATATTAAGAGTAATTGTAATTCCCAACATTTGATTAAAAATAGTAACTTTCAGGAGTAGTTGTTGCAATAACAGCAATTTCTGCAAGCAACCATACAATATAATTGATGTTCCTTGGGTATGGCTCTATGCGCAGTGCCACGAGGCTACGCGCAGTGATTTTGAATATGAATATACATGCAGTGCCTAAGGGCTAGGCGCAACGCTAGATCCAAGATAACCAAATCCAAATATTTTTCTTTTGAAATTTCCACTTTCATAAACTTAGCTGAATCTTCATTTAAAAAAGAAATTCTGCAAGAGCTAATATCATCTAGTTTGGCATTTTTCCTCCATATGTTTCCAAAGCATGTAATGAAGAGTCAATACAAGTAGCATGAAAAACACCTCTGCAAGTAGCATTAAGTGCAAAACCTCCACTATAATAGCAAACATCAAGAACTGTCCTGCCTTCTGAAAGTGAGTGCATCAGAAGCTGATTGTCATGCTGATCTACATAGAATCTTCTCTTTTGACCCTCCAATGAAACAATGTAATTAGTCTCATTCTCCATAACCTTCACTTTTCTTTTCACAAATGTTGGCTCAAAATCCTCAAGATGTATAGTCAATCATACCTCCTTCAACATTTCAACAGAGGGTCTCTACCTCACATAATCAATATCAGGGATTTCCCAAGGTATATCAAAGAATCACAATCATAACCCATAAATACATCTGACACATTTATGAAATTTGAGGAAGTTTCTCTGTTTGTCCACGGAGATGATCTTGATCAGCTATAGAATTTCGCTTTGCAAATTGTTAATGTTCTATGAACAAATTCCCTATTTGCAGATCCTTGCATCAGAGGAACCCTTGTATCGATGTGTTGTGCAAGTGTAATTACTAGGCCTTTCTCATCCCACTTTTTAGTCTCTAAGAGACTTTCAACGTGAAGTTTGCATGTTTTAAGGCCTTGAGATTCCCATTGTAAATCATTTCTTGATTTTGAAACCATGATTCCAGATCAATCCTCTATTTTCACAAGATCAACAACAAAATCTTGACCGAAGAATTCCTATAGGTGCTTTCTTTAATGTTCTCCGACATAGGTGCAATGAGCTGGAGTGATATTCTGATAACAATGATATTTTGATTAAATAGGACCATTTCATATGCCCGTGAACTTCAATTTGGCCAGATGCTAGGAGAGCATCAGTTCTAGTGCCATCATTTGAGCCAAAACACTTATGGTTACCTATTGCAATATTTTCAACATCTGAACATGTTGATGCCATAATAGAAGCCTCTGAATTTGCAACTTTATTTTGTTCTAGTGTCAAGAATTTCATGGAAGAATGACTTTTAGGGTTTAAATAAGCATAGATCCATATCACCAAAAGCTTTTTAAAGTATCCTTGTCTTCCTCACAGCCATGCACTCTGCAAAATCATTACATGCAAAAAGGACCCCAATTAAAAGATCTGTTGGATCCTCTGGCTAAGGGGGGAGCTTTCCATTTGTTTGACATGTCAAGTATTCTTTGTGTTGAAAAGCTTGGTAGAAATGTAGGTAAGGATGACAGCAAAGACTAAATGAATATCTATAAATCTTCAAGTAATTTATTCTCAAGAATCGTGAGACCAACAGCTGTAAACAACCTTTCACCAACAATATCCTATCAACAATGTACAGTGTCCTTTGCACAGATTCATGGATATATCTTTCAATCAAAATAGAATGAGCTCACCATATGTTGAGATGAGGATTAGCAGCGCAACAATAGACCTCAAAGGCTATGTTCTCTCCTTCTCTATCATAATCTAGCCACTGAAATCTCCTAGTTTTCTCTAGATCATTCAAAACATGAATTGTTGCACTGGGAGATATTTGAGTCAATCATTCATTCGGTCATATATTTTGATCTAGGAGCCGGTTTTGGGAGTGTGATATACTGTTGAAAAGATTTTTCCGAGATGCTTCTGATGGACACACTTTTGACATGTTTTGTGTTGAAGATCATGTGCAAATTTTCTAACAAGACCAAACATAGTAAGAGGCCCATTTTGATCATTGAAGGAAGGCCAAAGGACTAACTCTAACATTGGTGCTATCTGGGATGGTAGCTCCTTGGAGGTGCCAAGAACCGTAGATCTCTGGGAACTTGTAGATTAGTGCCTCATCCATTGGGTAATACGGTCAAACAACTACAAACCTGAACAACTTATACCAATCCAAAAACATAGATACACTACAAAATATATATACACAAATACTAGAAGCAGAAATGCTACCTCAGGCAGCTTATTTATACACAAACCTACCCTACTTTGCAACAAAATCAATAGATCAAGTGATATTGTAATGCCAGATCAAACAATCTAGTAACTGTGACAAGGACATTGTAGAGGTTGGACGAAGAGCAATTTTTCTAGCAATTTGTCTAGCAATTTGTTCTTCTTACCTCCATGCCACTTTTTTTTTGGTGTTGTATTGTTGTTCTTTTTTTGTGATCTTCTTCTTGTTTGTTTATTGACTTGCCTTTTATTGTTTCAAGTCTTGGGAATTGGTAGGGAAAGAGGAAAGTTAATGGAGCTCAGGGAGAGCTGTACGGTACCCGATAGGCAATGAAAATAATGCAAGACCTGGATGAATCTTAGTGTATGAGTAAGCGCAGCTGAAGGTAAGACTATGACAATCGGGTTAGATTGGTTCGGTCGATTGGTGTACTGGACAGTGGTAGTATAGTCATGAGAAAGGTAACCAGAAAAGGTAAATTAAATGGATCTAAGGCATCAAATGCCTTGGCTATGTTGGGAATTATTGTTCTCAATATCGTGCATGTTGTGCATGGATAAAGGAAGTTCTCTTAAACTTTACCTTGATATTTGGTAATTATTTTATGATCATTATTATGTTGTTGTTTATATATATATACATGTATGTATGTATGTCATATTTGATAGGGTGATCATAAATGATGATTATTTTATGTTAAAGTTTATATGTACATATGTATCTATGTATGACATCGACTGACGAGATCATTATTATTTTATGGTGTATTTATGTGTACAAGTATCTATGTCACTGTCTGACAGGGTCATCAGGAATCATTCTTGTGGAGGAATAATTGCTTATGCAGGTGAATGGCATGAAGAGGTTCCTGGTCTCACGAGGAATCAAGTGGAAGAGTAGTCATGACAAATATATGAGGTCAGCCCCAAAACATCTCCCTATCTCCCCTTGTCTCTCTATATCAACCCCAAAACATACACTCTCTTCCTCCAGTATATCTATCTATCCCTCCCTCCTCCTCCTCCTCTCTCTCTCTCTCTCTCTCTCTCTCTCTCTCTCTCTCTCTCTCCCTCTCCCCCGCTTCTATCTCTCTTCCCTCCTGTTGTCCTCTATCCCTCTCTCTATATCTTGCTTATCACTCCCCCTCTCTCTCTCCACCTTTCTCTTCTTCTTACCTCCCTCTCTCTCACCCTCCAACTCCATATCTCTTTCCCTCCCTCTATCCACTCTCTCACATCCTCTATGTCATCCTTCCTCTCTCTCCCTTTATCTCTCTCTCTCTCTCTCTCTCTCTCTCCCTCCCACTCTCTCTCTCTCCCTTTATCTCTCTCTCTCTCTCTCTCTCTCCTTCCCTCTCTCTCTCTCTCTCTCTTAACCCTCCAAATCTATTACTATATCCCTCCCTCTCTCCTCTCTCTTTCTCCCCCACATTCTATCTCTCCTTCTTTGTCTCTTTATCTCACCCCAAAGCATACACACACTCTCTTTGTCTCTCCCTTTTCACTCCCTATCTCTCTTCACTTCTCACTCTCTATGTATTTCTTCTTCCCTCCCTATCTCCCCCTCCAACTCCATCTCCCTATTGCTCCCTCTCTCCTCCTCTCTTCCTCCCTCTCTCCCTATCTCTCTCAAGTCCACTCTCTCGTACTCTATCTCTCTCTCTCTCTTTTCCCTCCAATCCTCTCTCTTCTCCATCACTCTCATCCTCTTTGTCAAGTATTTTCTCTCGTTACTCCTCTCTCTCCCTTTCTCTCCTACCTCCCTCTCTCTTCCCCCAACTCTCTCTCTCTCTCACTCTCTCTCTCTCTCCAAATATGTCATTATATCCCTCCCCCTCTACTTCTCTCTCCTTCTCTCCCCCCTTCTCTATATCTCTCCTTCTTTGTCCCTTTACCTCACCCCTAAACATGCACTCTCTCTCCCCAGGTCTCCCTTGTCACTCCCTCTCTCTCGCCACTTCTCTCTCTATTTCTTTCTTCTCCCCTCCCTCTCTCCCCCTTCAAATCCATCTCTCTATCCCTCCCTCTCTCCTCCTCTCTCACAAGTCCTCCCTCTTCACCCATATCTCTCTCTTTCTCTCTCTATATCTCTTCCCTCCAATCCTATAACTATCTCAATCCCTCTCTCCTTCTCTCTCCCCCCCCTCCATATTTGTGTCTCCCTATCCTTATCTTACCCTTCTCTACCTCTCTCACTCATCTCCCCCGCTTTCTCTTCATTCCTCCTCTCCCCTCTCATTCAGTTTATCTCCATCTCTCCCTTATCAATCCCCCTATGTCTCCACCTCTATCACTATATGTCTTTGTTCTTCCCTCCCATATATTTCTCGAGTTGATATATATCATGATTTATTGATATATATTATAATATAACAAATTAATATTGTATTAATCCAAATCTATTAAATTTAATAATATTAATATTATAATATATTAATATGATATTAGATTTAATAATATTATTATTACTAATCTTTTAATATTAATATAGGGGTTAATAATATTTTTTGCATTGGGATTAATAATAATTTGGCCCCTGGTAATTTTCCCATAGGCCTCACATAAATAAAAACTATTTTTTGAGTGTTAGTAAGTACAAATAGGTTTATGGAGTAAATATAAAAAGAGGTTTTATTTATGTACCATACCTCTAGTTTATTTATATTTTTATTTATTTATCATATTTCTTTTATTTACCATGGTATTTAGCCCATAGGCTCAGTATATAATTAGATGTTGATTTCTAATCCTATTTGATATACTTTTATTTATTTACCATACATCTTTTATAAATATGGTATTTGGTACATGGTATTAATAATTATTTGTCCGATGGTATTTGGCCCATAGGCATCACCTAAATAAAACCTATTTTTTGAGTTTTCATAAATATAAAGAGGTTTGTGGTGTAAATATAAAAGAGGTTTTGTTTAGTTACCACCTTCGAGTAAATATAAAAAAATATTTATTTATCTATGATACCTCTAGTTTATTTATATTTTTATTTATATACCATACCTCTTTTTTGAGTGTCCAAAACCTTTTTATATTTTAAATTTATATTGTGCTTATACATAATAATAATTAGATTTCTTTTTAAATATGGTGCATTAGATTAAAAATGTTAAATGTTAAACATTATGTTTAGGTTTATGTTTACATGTTTATGTGTTTACGTGTTTATGTTTATGTTTTTACGTGAGATCTACCCCCATACTAGGTTGTAGAGTGCCTCTCGGCGTAGTCACCATACACTGAAATCAATGTCTTTACTGTAAGAAATTAAATAAGATTAGAAATAATCCATATTTAAATCACTGCATCAAGTGAAAGTAATAAAATATTACTAGAAATCAACATCTACATTAAAATAAATGCACCTAGTGCAAGAAATCAAATAGGATTAGAAATAACAATCTACACTTAAATCAATGTTGTATTTAGTGCAAGAAATTAAATAGGATTAGAAATCATCTACAATTAAATCAATGCATCTAGTGCAAAAAATCAAATATCATTAGAAATCAACATCTACACTAAAATCAATGCATCTAGTGCAAGCAAGAGAATAGGATTAGAAATCACCATCTACATTGAAATCAATGCATCCAGTGCAAGAAATATGCGTCCCTGTCTCCCCTCTTCATATATATCTATATCTCCCTCCATCTCTCCTTATTTATCTCTCTACCGCAACCCCCCAAACACACATGCTCTCTCACTCACTTTATATATATCAATCTCTCTATCCCTTCCTCCCTCTCTCCATCTCTCTCTTCTTCTCTCTCTTAACTTTCCATCTATATCTCTATCTCCTTTTGTCTCTCTATATCACCCCCAAGACATGCACTCTCTTTCTGCAATATCTCTCTTCTCTCTCTTCTCTCTCTTCTCTCTTCCTCTCTTATTAATTATATTATATATATATATATATATAATAGATTATTATATTTATATCTTTATAATATATATATATATATATCTATAATATCTATATATATATATATATATATAATAATATATATATATATATTTATATATATATTTTTCCCTCTAATCCTCTCTCTTCCCTCATCACTCTCATCCTCTCTATCAAGTCTTGTCTCTCGTTCTTACTCTCTCTCCCTTTCTCTCCCAACTCCCTCTCTCTTCCACATTCTCTCTCTCTATCTCTCTCTCTCTCTCTCTCCAACTATGTTACTATATCCCTCCCCCTCTCCTTCTCTCTCGTTCTCTCCCCCCTTATCTCTATCTCTCCTTATTGTCTCCTTATCTCACCCCTAAACATACACTCTCTCTCCACTTCTCACTGTCTATGTCTTTCTTATTCCCTCCCTCTCTCCCCCTCCAAATCCATCTCTCCATCCCTCCCCCTCTCCTCCTCTCTCGCAAGTCCTCTCTCGCATCCTTCCTCTCTCTCCCTTTCTCTCCTACCTTCCTCTCTCTTCCCCCATTTCTCTCTCTCTCTCTCTCTCTATCTATCTCTCTCTCTCTCTCTCTCTCTCCAATCCTCTCACTATCTCACTTCCTCTTTCCTTATCTCTCTCCCCCCTCCATCTTTGTGTCTCAATCTCCTTCTCTTACCCTTTTCTACCTCTCTCACTCTATGTCTTTGTTATTCCCTACCATATATTTCAAGAGTTAGTATATATCACGATATATTAATATATATATCATGATATATAATATATATTATAATGTAACAAATTTAATATTGTTATTAATCCAAAGTTATTAAATTTAATAATATTAATATTATAATATATATTATTGAATATTATATTTAATAATAATTATAATAATAATTAATAATAAGAATAATAAGAATCTTTTGATATTAATATTAGGTAATAATATTTTTATGATGGTATTAATAATTATTTTGCCCATGGTTTTTTGCACCTAAATAAAACCTTTTTGAGTGTTAGTAAGTATAAAGAGGTTTATGGAGTAAATATAAAAAGACATTTTATGTATTTACCATACCTCTGGTTTATTTATATTTTTATTTATTTATCATATCTCTTTTAGTTACCATGGTATTTGGCCCATAGGCTACAACTAAATAAAACCTCTCATTTTAGTTTTCTTAAATATAAATAGGTCAATGGAGTAAATATAAAAAGCGGTTTGTATATTTACCATACCTCTAGTTTATTTATATTTGCGTTTATACATAATAATAATAATTAGATTGATTTTTAAATATGGCTGATTAAAAATGTTAAATGTTAAAAATTATGTTTACATTTATGTTTATGTGTTTATGCTTAAATTTTTATGTGAGATCTACCCCCACAATGGGTTGTAGAGTGCCTCTCGGCACAACCACCAAAAATCAGTTGATTCAGTTAGGCCACATGCTCTGTAGGTGGACTTTCGGTGAAACCTATAAAACCTACCAAAAAATAGGATATATTTTTATTTTTTCATATTTGAAATCATATACACGATTTCTGTATTATGGTACATGCATGTGTACAGATTTTTAAAGGGCAGAGTCACGTATGGAATTCAAAATATTGCTTTTTAATAAATGGTCAAGTTTGTATGGGAAAGGGTTGCCCAAGGCCATACTAAAGCACCAAAACTATAGGAGTGTTGAATGATGCTACAATAGATGCCCCCTAATATATGAGGTTAGAAGGGATAGATGATGGTCGAAATGTATTAAGTACAAAGAGAGATCATTTAAGGACTGGAGAGGAGATCACTAGATTCCATCCCACTGAATACCCATGGAAGGAATTAGAAAGAAGTCTCATGCCTGAGGTGGGCATACCCATGCTCAGAGATAGTAAAGCATGTTTGTTAATCAAGTATAGAGCAAATCCAATATGGACACGTTATTGTACAAATAACACTGAAGAAAACATAGTGGATCATATGATCATAGCCACAAATGAACATAATGGAGCTATGTCTCAATATCACATATAGAAAAAAAATTGATCAATGATGCTTGAAGAATTTGTAATCACTGATGCTGTAAAATTGGTCCTCATAACAGTACCAAGTCATATAGGTGGAATAGCAGTATTGCATAAACTCGGGTATCAACATACAAGATGCTTCTATGATGAACTACAACATATAAGGGTGGCTGGTCACACTAGAAAAAGCTGAAAGAGATGACAAGTGAACCAAGATGCTGACACAACTCGAGGTCTTCACTGACCACAGATGTTACATTTCTACATTATGGTGATAAATGAGCTGAATTCAACCATGTGAGAAATCGTTTGATTATCGGTCATTGATGTATATCGTTAATAAACATGAGATAACTCACTGATAATGATAATGAGAGTAAAGGTACCACAATACACTCTAAAAAGTGTGAATAAATGTGTTGAAGTTGAACACTTGAGATAATTTATTAGTCAGGAGACATTGATGTATTCATACTGTCGATAGCAAAGGAGTCTGCCACTGATGACTACAAACCTTGAGGTATTGAAAGAAGGACTCTAGATCTTGTTACCATAGCAATGAGTTGGAGTAGATGGGAAAAGATTTGTTGGAAGGAAGGTATTAAGGCATCCCACATCAACCAACGTGAATGTAACCCACAAGCCAATAATTTGGAAGAACTTGGACGAAAAAAAATGAAGTAACCATTACGAAGTAAGTTTCTAGCGTACACAAGATGTGGCTAGCACATGGTATAAATCCTCTTAACCAAC
This sequence comes from Pinus taeda, assembly GCA_000404065.3. NCBI lineage: Eukaryota > Viridiplantae > Streptophyta > Pinopsida > Pinales > Pinaceae > Pinus > Pinus taeda. Next base: position 28,300 of record APFE030919042.1, on the reverse strand, counting down.
CTGATGAGCGCCAGTATTGCAGCAAGGATGTTGCAACTCCTCGGCTACCAACTTTACTTATCATCCTAGGGTTCGTACAAAATTGGAGGTGACAGTGGTATATGCACAAGTAAAAGTGAAGGTCCTGCCTGTTGTCACTTGTTCATCTAGCAAGAGACCCCAGGGGTACCAAGTGAGACTTCTATAGAGTCAGAAGAAGCTTGATTCTTTGATGGAAGAAGAGAAAATATATTCTAAGAGAGCTTACTCTACTGCAGTAATGAAGAAAACAACATATAATGCTAAATCACACCATATCCTAATTAACCATTTAAACAGCTAAACTAAGCAGAATTGCTAAATCAACACTAACCTAATGCTGTTATCTAAGTTGCAGAAGTAAAGAGCATCAAACCAAACTAATGTGTAAGCAAGGAGACTAAACTAAGTTTGTTTTCATGTTTTTGGTGTTTTGGTAAAATCAAGCATGAAGGAGTCAAGCGAGAGAGAAATCAAAGATCAAAATCAGTGAAAGGAGGATGTAACGAAGTAGCAGTGCAAGGGAACCATTGGATTGATCAGCGAACAATAAAAATGGAAGATGAGCAGTGAAGATCTTATCGCAGGAGATTACAAGAATAGATGGACAAATAGGACTAATGGAAGATGAATGGTGGAGATCTTATCGCGAGAGGTTAAGTTAAGAGATGGATGAATAGGACTAATGGGAGATGAATGGAAGAGATCTTATCGCAGGAGGTTAAGTCAAGAGATGGACGAACAAGACTAATCAGAAGATGAGCGGTGTAGATCTTATCACAGAGATGAAGTGAATAGATGGATGGATCACATCAAGTCACATGGCGACAAAAGGGTAAAAACAACATGCAGAATGATGGAGCGGGTTTCCATAGGCAGTAAGCAGTTTCTCGCGCACCCTCACAGTTGTAAGCGGAATTCCAAAATTTTCTCACGTGCTCTGAGGTGGATATCGGTCGTGCAAGAATCCACGCAATATTGCTTGATAGTCGCTAGATCAAGCTAGATAGATCGATGGTGGAGATTTGGAGCGCATAAAGTATTGAGACGATGCGATAGCCATTGGATCAAGCTAGACAGATCAATAGTGGAGAGTTGGACTTCATAAAGTATTGAGATGACACGATATCCATTGGATCAAGCTAGACAGATCGAAGATGGAGATTTGGAGTGCATAAAGTCAAACGTTGAAATGAATACGGAGAAGCAATAAGACATGCGGTTGACGATGGTTGGTTAGGGTTGTTGTGGAAGGAAATCTACGGGTATAATCCTTGCTAACTTGCTAACTGAAGGAAAAGGTACAAACAGAAGCAAACTAAAACACAACCAATCTACGCTACACTGTTGTATTGGAAATGAAACTACTTAAGAAAATGAACGATTAAACCATGAATCTATGTGCTACACTGCTGTAATAAAAATGCAGCTACTTAAGGAAATGAACGATTAAACCATGAATCTATGCACTACACTATTGTAATGGAAATGCAGCTACTTAAGCAAATGAATGATTAAACCATGAATATATGTGCTAACATACATGTACAATAAAGAGGAGCCTTAGCTGCTAGTGTTGGGCCCTAACCCAAGAGCTTTAGCCCTCTAAGTTAACTCAGTGTTGGCTCAAAACAAAACTCATTCTTATTATTAAAACAATGGATTACATCAACAACCATCACAAGTCTTGCAGCTTGAAAATAAAGTAGAGTTTTACAAAAAAAAGTTTGAATCCTACTGAGGTCCTAGGCCTCTCTACTTATATGACTGAAGTCTCCAATGACTTCCTTAAAATTAGGGAGGCTCAGCTCCCAAACTCGAGATAACTGGTGCTTTGACTTTCACTTGCTCGACTGCCTTCTAGTCCTCATGATTTGGCTGGTTGCACTCCGAGCTGATGAAGGAATATTCGAATGGAGGGGTAGTAAATGAGGATGATTTACCTCCTATAATTCCTCTCCCTTGTCCCATTCGAGTTTTGACCAAGGTCTTTTCTAAAACTTCCTTTTATCCTTTAATCTTGCATTACATGCATATTAGACCACAAAGAAAAATATCCTACTCTAACTCATCTCATAAACAAACTATAATCAAAAGTGTGCAATAAGTTGTGAGAATTGTTGGTTTGACTAATCTAGGAGGTGAATTAAGGCCCATATAATTACCCAATGATGAGGCTCATCACAACCAATAATGAGAGTTGAAACAGAGGAAAGGAATCCACCAATAGGGTCAAATGGAAACTAAGGTACTGCATGAATCCCAATGCATGATAATGTAATTTGACCGCGAACACAAGGGAAACCATTAAGTCAAAGACCCAAGGTATAGTTCTAGACCTACTCTTAGAGCAATTTGTTGAAGTCGATAGGAGCAGACTCGTCAGTAAGAAGTTAATGAGGACCTTCTTAATTAGCATGAGTGAAGGACCAAAGAACTGATGTGATACTAAAGATAACTTTATAGGCTACGTATGGTTGACTGGAAATGAGTTCGAGGGATATCGCAGAATGGCAAACATAGGTTGATTTCCCTTGAACAAAACCATGACTCAAATGTGACTATATGGTTACATAAAATAACTTTGTATAAGTTTGCAATGTAGGTGGCATTAAAAAACTCTCCATATGATTGGAAGAGATAACGAACCGAAAGAGGACTGGCTCAAGAACAAGGTTATGGCTCTCCTAAAGTCAAACTAAGTCCCATCCCAATGGAGGAAAGACTTGTTTTGAGTGATTTGTTCAAGGGTGACAAACCTGACTCTTGCTTCCATCAAATATGGAAGTAAATGTATCATTCCTACTCTTTTTTGGAATATATATATTTTTTTCTTTTTCATATTTAAAGCCTAAAAAGGAATAAAACAATTCCTATAGTACCATGGAAAGAATGAGTATTAAGGGCATATGCACTAGTTCCTAGGACTGGAACATTCCTATGCTCAATGCAAGCTGACGAATATTGGTCGTCAACACTCAAAGGAATGTTCTTTCCATAGATAAAAGGTGTCAAGTTGCAGAGGCTAATGATTTCATGGTTTAAACTTATAGAAAGGTCATGGTCACAAGTGGCTTATACATGAGTCCAAGTGAACTGGGCTTAAGGCCTAAAGGGTACAAGTAGTCAATATGAAATGAAAAACTATAACTTAACACATGGGAGCCTCTAGGGATATAAAATCAAAATGATAGTGAAGAATAAGAGGAATGAGGTTTCACCACAAAGTCATGGTAGGACTAAGGAGGAATCCTGAGCCTAAACAACTCTTGCAGCATGGGAAACATATGCTAGTGAGGATCTAAATAGGAATCCCATGTAAAGAATGACTCTACCACTATGTTACGATTTTATAAGACCAAAAGTGAAAGTGGTTTGAGAACTGAAACATAATGGGGAACATATGCTAGAGAGGATGTAAATAGGAAGCCCATGTAAAGAATGTCCCTACCGTTATGTTACAATTTTATAAGACGGGAAGTAAAAGTGGTTTGAGAAATGCAACATAATGGGGTTGAAACTATCGAACAATATCACATTATGAGGTTAAGATGCATAATTTAGTCGAGAAAGTGGTGTTTCCTTACCTATATTCCAATGACAAAAACAATCCCTGCCACAATAGGTCTGTGGTTGTGGAGTTTAAGTGGTGAAAAAATGTCACAAAGTCTTCGTGTACCCTGGAAAGCAACCTCCCCCAACACTTCAATACAAAAAGTTAAAAAGTTCATGAAATAATAAAGTTAGAAATTATGAACTTTATAAAAGTGGGTTTTAAAGTTTTAATATAAAAAGATATTTTGACTCACCAAAAATTCAGTTTACCTTGCAAGTGTTGAGAGCTTGAGAGCTTGGGAGAAAACTTGGGCAACTCCGTTTCATGATTTCCTCAACCAATTCGTCAATCAAGGCTTTCAGGTAATCCTAAATTCACAATTTCGTCCATTTGATTGCATTTTGAATGAATTCAATTGATTTTTAACCATAGGGTTTGTATTTTAAAAATTCTTTGCATGTATGCAGGTCAACCCTTTGAAAACTATGTAAAAAGATCCCTGCACGTGGGTTTCCAAAGGAAAAGTTGCATGTATACATCACTCTCTCTTAAGAAAGTCACATAGATGTAGAGATAAATGAAAATTGTGATTTCTAATGGATGAATTTGCTCAAATTTGCAGGATGGAAATTGTTTGGAAAGAGAGGGAGCAAAATGATGTTGACAATGAGGTTTTAAATGATCCTATGATTGGATGGATTGAGAGGATGTGTATTTCTCAAGTTTTTTATGTTGTCAAATATGAAAACCCAAACTTGATTGTTAGATATTCTTGTTCATTATTGGGATCCAGAGCAAGAGCTCTTTATGATTGATTAGATGTCGTTACAACTTGAGGTGGACGATATTTAATTTATCACAAGACTTTCCCAAAGAGGGGAAGCAACTGATCTGAAAGGGAGGGCCTGGGGAGGCCTAAATGTTCCATATTACATAGATATTTATTGCACACCAAGGACAGACAAGGATGGATCACAGATTCCGAACAAAATTGTAAGTACCCTACCAATTAAAAGTGTTCTCTTTACCATTGTCAGGGTATCATGCTCGGCATCACTACATCAGGCCTCTCATCCTACCATGTCCTTGGTAGTAGACTTCCTTCGTCTGAAATTATTTGATTGGTGCACATGGCTCTTGGCCTGCACGAAGAAGCAATTTTCTTCAGCGAGATGATGGAAAATGAAGCATTTTAGCTATGGAAGCATAATTTTTTCATTTTTCTTTGAGAGAGTACTAAAGCTTTGACCCAGAGTGTCTACAACCATTAGAAGTCTAAGGGTTCTAAGGATGGCTAGATGGACGAACTTGATCAAGCGACTTGCTGGAGGTGAATTCATTCGAGCAACATTTGACGACGAGTTCTTCCTCTAGTGGGAGAAACAAGTCAGAGCTATAGATGATTACCCTTATGTAGGAATCGATTATGGAGAGGACATGGATATGGCACTTTCTAAGGTCGCTGCATGGGGTGGTATTGGAAAAAAAAGTATGTTATTTGATTTTTTTTTATTTTAAATATGATCTTAAGATGCTAAAAAATAAATTTTTTTAAACAAAAATCTTACAAGATTATTTGATCATAATATAGATGTTGGACCAATGAGACCTGAGGGTTCACCTAGGCCTACGTGTCATGGCAGAGATGTGGAGAGAGTAGCAGTAGAGACTAAGAGAGTCCTTCATGCAATTTAGAGGAATTTGGAGAGTTTGACTTGTCAGGTTCCCATGGAAGCCATAGAGGATCTCCCCAAGGCCATTCAGAGACGATTGGTAGGAGTACCATGGGAGTGGGTGCGGCTCTTTCGATGGATTTTGAATGCCATCATCTTTTTCCGTTACTCTTATCCAGGGTAGGGCCTATTGACTTAGATTATAGGGCTGGTCTTTTTATGGACATGAGCGGGCTTAAGCCCTAATTTTGTATGACATTTGTCCACATTTTGTAATATTTTTGACATATTATTCCTATCTATATATAGACGGTTTCATGATGGTTTGATCATATATACAGATTATTTTATGATATTTTGTATTTTAATGTGATGAATGATTAATGTGCTAATCTAATGCTTGATTAGCTATAGAATCAACAAGTGAATTTTCTAATAGTGGAATATGAATAAAATTAAATGATATTTGTAATAATCTCACTCTCATAAATTCATGATATAATAAAGGATCTTTTACATGATATATGTTATTTAATTGAGACACCACCAGTTGCGAATCCAAATAAACCACTAACAATTCAATACCAAAAGATATTGCTTCAGATAGTAAATTAATGACAACATTGCATTCAGCCATATTGTTGGAAGCAAGACTAATACATATGCCTCTTGAGATCAACAACTAACCAAATGGATAATATATTACCTAAGTGGTGGAATCTAAGTTATGGTTATGTCTACTAGCACCATTAACGAATCCTAGATACACCATATCACCCATCGAAACCTGCCAAAGTAGATCAAAAATACCAATATCACCATGAGACCCATAGGTAGAAACAAACAATTATGTATAATATTTACAAAACAAAGAAAATGTTAGGAAACATCCTAGGCATAATACTTCTTTAGATAAAGCCCATTTCTCGGCTCCAACATGACAGTTTTATCAAAGTCAACCAACTCATATGCACCTTTCTTCAAGACATTTTTGATGAGAAAAGGACTGTACCACATGGGTTTGAACTTTCCTGCCCCATGCCTGCCCCCAAGGTGTCCTTACCTTGGTTATAGACCAGGATAAGGTCACCTCCAAAGAAAACCCTAGGATGAACAATCGTGTCATATTGGGCCTTTACTCTATTTTTATGTGCTTCATTCATTGTGGCTGCATCCCGACACTACTCATAGAGATGCTCCAAATGAATAAGTCGTTCTTCAAGACTAGAGGTATCTAGAAGAAGTTGACCGACTAATTTAAGAGATGGGATCTCACATTCCAGAGGGAAGATTAATTCCAAACCATAAACTAGTTGAAAAGGATTAAAACCTGTGGCAGTCGTGATAGACATTTAGTATGCCCAAAGAGAAGGATATAGCAAGATGTGCTAGATGGATTTAGATTTATTGATTGTCCTTTGTAGCATGTTTTTGAGGGATTTGTTTATGGATTCAACCTGTCCATTAGATTGAGGATAGTACAAAGATGAATTCTCCTACCAAAATCGCAATTTTAAAGCCAACTCAGACATCATATTATTCTATAAATGACTTCCATGATCAGTGAAAATCTCCCTTAGAATACCAAAACGTGAAATGATTTCGTTGAATAGGAAAAACGTTTTTGTCTCACCATCGTTATTGAAAGTAGGCATAGCTTCAACCCACTTCGTAAAGTAGTCTACTGCTATGATAATGTAATTGTGACCCTTAGTCGAAGGCATGTTACAAGTCATAAAAATCAATACCCCACTTAGTGAAACAATCGACAATGATGACGGGGAAACGTAGAGCTGGGTGAACATACATTTTCTAACTTTATACCTAATAAGGATGGCACTTCTTGATTGTTTCAATGCAATATTTGAAAATTGATGGCCAAAAATGGCTTGCACACAATATTTTTTGGGTTGTTGCAAACCCAGATAGATGAACTCCACAAGCTCCACTGTAGTAGTCATTTAGAACATACACAGCTTCCTCTATGGTTAAACGACACCTAAGTCTTGATTCAATCATGTGACAATATCGTGTCACCATTAATATTATAATTTTTAGCTGAGTGACACAATTTTCTACATTTATCCTTTGGAAAATTATGAGGGAACTTTGAACTCTAGAGATATACAATGATGTTTCCATACCAAGGATCCTGTGAAGAGATTAGGAAGAGATGTTCATCAGGAAATGATTCTTCATAAACACCATCCTCTTCACATGGCAACTCCAAAATCAATTTTGTGATTACTAAAAAAAAAATTAGACTTGGCTAACATAAATTTGAGATTGAACTCCTGTAAGATGACAATCCGTTTATTATAATTTCCCCCAATCACTTGCCTACTGAAGACAAACCCTAAAATGGGTTGATGTTAGCCAACAAAAATGTTTTTCTAGGGAGAATATAATGATGGAGCCATTGGATAGCATGAACTGCTACCAAAGCCAATTTCTCAATATGAGAATACCTAAGTTTAGGACCGACTAAGCCTCAACTCAGATAATAAATCACATTATCTCTAAGAACATCGTCTTCCTGAACCAGAACCATACCAATGGTTGATTTTATCATAGTGAGATACAAGAGGAAATTCCTACTATAATCCAGTGGAATCAAAAGAGGAGAAGAGGTCAATGCCTTTTTTCAAAGCATCGAAGGAGCGCTGAGAAAAATTGTCTGAAAAAATGGAACTCCTTTCTTAAAAAAGTACATAAATCCTTTCATAATATCAGCGTAGTTTACGATAAATGTCCTTAAGAAATTTTCTTTTCCTTGGAGACTTTGAAGTTGACAAATAGTTGACGAGGGAGACAACTGAAGTACTACCTCGACCTTGAAGGGATCCACATGAATCCCTTCATTGGACAAAATTAATCCCCATAACCAACCGAATGTGACAACAAAAATTTATTAGGGTTCAACCAGATCTTACAGTGATGACATCTTTTAAAAACCAAACAAAGGTGTTTTGGATGATCCATTCTCTTTCAAGAACGAGTAGCTAGGTCATCCAAATATGCCTCTATTATGTGCTTGATTTCATGTAAATAATAGGACATGGCCTGCTGGAAAGTAGCTCCAACATTTTTTAGGAAAGACATCTTCTTGTACACAAACGTACCCAGGGACAAATAATTGTTGTCTTTTGTTGATCTTCAAGACGAATAGTTATTTGATTATATCTCAAGAAACCATCCATGAAGAAAAACACCTTATTTCTAGCACTCTTGTCACTGATTTGATCAATAAATGGAGTGGGGAAATTAACTTTAGGAAAAGCCTTATTGAAATCCCTAAAGTGGATGCATACCCAGATCGTTCCTTTCTTTTTATCAATAGGGATTGGATTCGAGACCCATTCAGTTAGAAGAATGGGGTAAATGAAACCCACCTTCAACAACTTTTCAACCTCAGCTTCAATATTTGCATCTTTCCTAGGATTTACCAGTTGAAGATTTTGTCATATAGGCTTAGCGTTTTTGTATGTCTTAATCTCATGTTGAACTATCGATGGATTGATTCCAGGTATTTCTTCATAATACCAAGAAAGCACATCTCAAAATTCCTTAAAGAGGTCAGCATAAATCTTAATTTCTTAGGGGAACATTCAACTCCAATGAATACATTCTCAATGATATTAGGATTCCTAGAAATGTTCACCGGAATGGTTTCCAAGATATTAGACATATTACCTTTGGAAAAATTATGTGATGGAGCAAAAGGATTTAAAATCTTATGAATACTTCCACTTGAAGAAGGAACGAACAAATTTGATTCAACTTCATGCAAATTAGGGAGAAAATATGATTGATGATGCAAATCATCCCATGGTCTTTCTGCACCATTCATTTCTTCTAAAATTTCCTCTTCCAATGGTTAGACAATTGCAAGGCAATCCATAATTGAAGTAGAGTCAACAGTCTAGACAAGATCCACACCACCATCCAAATCCTCTTATTGGGAAGGAATGGGGTCAAAATCTGTAGAATTAATAATATATTGGTACGCAATTTCGGCTACAAATATAGGATATGCCATTCCACCTACTTGCCCCTATTATAATTTGGAAGTAGAGGGGGGTAAGGGCCAAGGATTAGAAAAATAATGAGTTATGAACGAATCTTTTTTAGGAGAGATTCTGGAGGAATAAATGGAATTAATATGAGTGATAGGAGGAGGAAGATAAAAAGTACCCATCAACAAGGAATACATTCCATATCCTAAAATATCAATAGGCTTCTTGGTATTCTTCACTAAGGGGATGGTAGAGTCAGAGGATGCATTGGGATCATTAGGAGAATAAGCCATTTAATCAATTGTAAAAATTCTCCCTTCATGAGGGAAGCATAGGATGCAAAACAATGATGAAACAATGGAATCCATTACATAAAACCAATTTCGACCCAATAAAATATTATAGTCAATGTTGGCAATCAAATATCTCTACCTCGACATTGACAACCTTGACACAACATAGACGGGAAAAGATGGAAGAATTCCATGAGGCCTATGAGAATGACCATCGAATGCAGTAAGGGGATTAGGGGTAGTAACAACTTTTGGGGACCCAATAGCCTTCCAACATGATGCACATGGAACCCCCTTCATCAACTATAGTTTGCAATATTTCCTTGTTTCGATATGTAGATTTAATCTAGAAAGCCATGTGATGAGGGAGTCTCTTCTTAACACTTGACATATCAAATGTAATAACAAGAGAGTTCTCAGATCTATTGGTCTAATCGAAATGAGAAATGTACTCCTTTGTGCAGGACAAGATTGGAGTACCTCTAATGCTTACATTGCACAAGGGATCTAGGTCAGATCTTCAATAATAGAATAGTTCTAAGTAGCCCTAGCATTGGGATTTATAGTCGAATAATTTGTAGAGCCTTTTAGCATCCGAGGTATAGACTCAACATCGAGCCTCTTGAATAATGACCATAATGACCACATAGTGATATTTGAAAGAGGAGACCACTGACCTGACCACATCTCACCCAACACCAACTCATGACCATGCCACCCTCTATGTCCATCAAAAACCACTAAAAAATTAAGATACATATAAAAAAAACACAGAAAAGTCTAAGGGCCATATCTTGGGCAATTTAATTGCTTAAATTGCTTTCATTAAATTATGAACCAGGGATACTCGTAAGCTTGTGATGATGCCAGAAAAATATATGTAGGAGTAGGCAAGTAACTCTAGGCTAAGAAAACTAAAAAGTCTTTGATTCAAGATGCAATAAGTGAAGGATGAGGCTCCTAATTCGGGAGGTCCTGGTTGTGCTTCCCCACAATATTGTCCTCAAGAAGAGAAACTAAAGAGAAGCAGTATGTGATGTATAGAAAGCAAGAGAAGAGGTTCCTGACTTAGGAAGTATTGGTTTTCCTTCCTCACAGTTCTATTCCAACAACATTACCATTGCATCAAATCATAAACTCAAAAATAACTTGAAATAAAGAAAAGGAAATGAACTTTAATTATTGCTTAGACCATATAGAAGGAGTGCCTAACTTAGACTCTTGGTTGTCCCCTCATATGTTGATAATATTTAAACTAAAATTCATTCATTAATAATGAAAAATATTCAAACATATAAGTAATTAAATGAAAATAAAATCTATAATGAAATAAAAGGTTTCTTTGATCCTTTTAGAGTGAGCTCAATTCTCTTAAGAACAAAGTGACAAACTACTCCATATACTACATTAAGACAATTTATATCTAAAACTATAGAATGGAAATCTATGTAAAATGAAGCTTTATTCTATTCCATCATAAGTTGGATACATGCTCCAAGAGTCCACTCTTTGGGATGGAGGAGGTACTCCTATTTATACAAAAACATAAGCAACTAACTCATTAATGGAGATCCACTAATCCCTCCTAAATCCACAAATCCTCCATATGGTTACAACCAATATGAGACACATATTCCTTTATCCATGATTTTTCTCCATGAGATATGCTTGACCCCTATCCCAAATCTCCTTCAAATCTTCAAGAGAATTCGAATTTGAGTCTTGGAGGCCACATAAGAGTGTCTTCGAACCTTCCAAATCACCTACACATGTCACCAAACTCATTCCACCTTTAGGTATAAGAAAATACATGTTATTTTTCTAAGTTTTAATCATAAAATCACTTTAAATACTTTAAATACTTGAAATTAATAATTTTTAGAAAATACAAATATGAACCCATATGGTAATGGAAATGTAGGGCTATGTGATGACCAGTTGATTAAATGAGGCAATAAAGTGAGAATGAAGGTGAAAGTGTATGACATTTTGAAGACATTTTGGAGGCCCAACACCATACCATCAGTGGCCTCACTCACCTACCACTCCATCTCCCCCATTTACACCCCTTCTACTCCTACCTCACCACCTATTCCTCCTCCAAGTGAAAAACAAAAATGTTTATGAACGAGGTAGCTACAGGATTTCCTGTAGTACTATAGGAAAACCTGTAGCAACCTGTGTTATGACAGTGGCAATCTCCATGCCTCCTCCTTCAGCATCTATGCAAAGAAAGAGTATCAGTGCCCATGCAGGCACTATGACACCTATCTAGAGCTCAGCAGCAACAGAAGAGGCCAAGCACATGCACACCACAACAAAGAAGACAATATATCAGCTGGGTGAAATCGTCAAAACAAGAGCCATGGAAAACATGTACCTGAACAAGAAGAAGCACAGCAGAGCCACCCTCCAGCATCCATTGAGCAAGAAAAGAAACGCACAATTATGACACCTCATCAACACTCTTTCATAAGTATGAATATGATAAAAGTGTAGGAATATGAAAAGGTTGCTTTTATAATCTAAAGGTGGCTAGTTAACTTGGCCACCCTCAGCTCAAAAATAAAAAGTAAATTCCTAGTCAGTCGGCCACATGGCAAGGTCACATCAAAGAAAATAAGTCGAAAAGGTGGTTGAGTTAAGTTGTACAGGATTGGGTGATGATTACAAGGAAAGGTTGAATGATAACTAACAGTGGGCCAATGGTCCAAAATGGGAAACCATGTACACTTCCAACCAATATAGCACTCCAAGGAATGACCATAAATAGCTAGAATTCCTAAATTTCATGTGCACATCATTCATTTCAAGATTTAGAGAACTGGGACCGCCCAGGTAAGGCCATACATTATTGGGGGAATTTCAAATATCAGCAATCTCCCTTACATGTTTGCATTTCCCTTCCCAATCTTATCTTTCTTCTTACCATGTCCCTTCTTCCCAACAGATTGTTGTTTTCCTTTGGGACCTGAAGATTGGACAACATTAACTACTAAAGGTCGGGAAGGAATAGACATTGACGGTGTAGCCTGTGCTAGAGAAGAAGATTGTAAAGACAGTTGTTGCAATTGATTCAACAGTCTAGTCATACTACTATCGATTGACCCTACAATTTCGTTGGCATGTGGTCCTAACTTAGGTTTGGCTAGATCAATCTTCGATCGAGGAGCATCAGGAAAAATCTTGTAAATGACTTCAAACTGAGAATATATGAGTTCTAACTATTGGGCTCTAAATATGGATTGTTCTTCAGTGAACACTCCAAAGAGTGAGAAATCCTTAGAAATATCTAGCTGCAAATATTTCAAAAACCATTCCAGAAGGAACTCATCAAGGATATATGCCTTGATTAGCCTCTTCCTTCTACGCCATGCTTGGATGTGGTTAGAAATATGAGTTGCCTTTTCTTGTTCAAAATTGGTTAGAAACTCAATTCCAACATCATAGCAGAAAGGCAACTAAAAATGATTTAGAAACATAGTAGCCAATTCACAAAACATAGAATAGGTACCCCCTCTAAGTTCAATATACCACTCTTAGTGTTTCTAGTTAGGGTGCATTGAAATAATCTCAACCTGATTGAATCATCGATCAACAAGTTAGATGAGCACCACAAAGGGAACGTGGTTATATGCTCAACTGGATCCCCTCCAGACTTCCCTTCAAATTTTGGGATATTAGATGGAAGTTTGGTGGGGACCGGAGGCCAAGTTGGATTGTATCGGATCAGATCATTTGTCAATTTTGAAACATTTGGCAAGTTCAAAGTTGCTAGGAATGGTAAGCACGAAGGAACATGAGAATTGTACCCACTCAAAGAAAAATTTACAACATATGAAAAAGAGTATCCTGAATTTAGAGAGGCACCAATTTTCCCCGAATTACTCGTAGAAGTACCTTAACCATAAGGAAATCATTGTGGCCCAGAATTATTAGAAGCATATCCACCCCCTGCCATGGGGTAGCCATACATAGGGTAGTTTCCTCCTAGCATAACATTGAAAGAAGGGGAAAGCCCCTTATGAGGAATCCATGCACTAGCTAGTGGAGGAAAGACCTGCGAGGTCCCGGTAGAAGGGAATGGTGTACTCCATTGTTGACCAAATAGATGGGATAAGTTCCCAACCCCTAAACCACTAACAGAAGGATTTGGACATCCTTGACTTCCTTTGAAAGGATTAACATTATGAGCCTATCTAGAGAAAGGTACCGATCCTAAGTTCAAAGATGGATTGGAAGGAGGAATATGACCACTTCCAAAAGAGATACCCTGAAAACATGTTGAACAACTTAGCATAGAAGTCAAGGATGTGGAAACATGAGATGGGAAGGTTGAAAAAACTGAAGGAATCCCATTAGATGGCATCCCAAAAGGGATAGGCACCAATGAAAGGGGTAGAAGGTTATATGCCCCCACTCGAACCCAGAATGGAGGTAGAGACAATAGCTACTATACTAGGTGTAACAGTAGAGATAGGAATATTAGTCCCTCCTACAACTGAAGGAGGGGTTTGAACATCAAAAGTATTAGTAGCCATATTTATGCCACTAACATTGGCCATTGGAAAAAAAGAAGGATAGTGAACAGGGCTTGTCGGCCTCTGAGTCAGGGTACCCACATATGATACAACATAAAAAATATGGGAATGAAGAGGTTTCGAAGGAGTCATGGGGGACTCATGGATGTCTTATATATAAACCTCATCTTCCAATTGGAAGAGTTCCCTAGCAAGCACTAAAGCATTTCCATCCAAATTGTGAACTGACCTAGGTTCACCCTGTGAAATGAGAGCCCTTGGAGAAGGATTAATCCCTGATGTGTCATCTTCTACTAGTTGAAAACTACTAGCGGAATTTCTTCTATGCCTTGTAGATGAAGGCTCGACACTCACAGGTGAAAGCCCAGGAAGCCTCTTAGACTGATGAACCGTTCAATCAACTACTTTTAAATATTAAGAGAACATTTTAAAGACTCAAAAATAAAAACTTATGGAATCTAGGAGAAAAGAGAACTAACTAAAAATTCCCTAAAGATACAATCAAGCAAGCATCTTCCAGGTATTTCCACTTCGAGTGATTAGGACTAGACACCAAAATATAAGAAAGTGAAAATAAGGACCTTTCGAAGATAGTTTGGGATAATTATGGCCCAAGCCTACCAATGAAGGTATCATAAATACTTACGATGACCTCGAGACAATAGCCTTTGCTGGTGCAAGTACCCGAGCTTCGCAAAGGAACCCTCAAGAAGTTCTATGAAATTGATGTAACATTTGTCTCAATTACCACACGCATTCCCATCCCC
>APFE030919040.1:0-14280 GCA_000404065.3 Pinus taeda | reverse complement strand
ACCCATTCCTCCAAACCATTATAATACCATTCATCCCATACATTGTCAAAACTGTGCAAACTAAGATAGTTAACTAAAACATGGACAAAGGGAGTGATTTTGAGTATGATGAAGAGACAGCCAGTGATAGTTCTATGGAGAGACATAGGCAGAGAAAACCTCACAAGGGAAGAAAAATCATAAGAGAAGATCCCACCAGTTTAAGAGAATTGCGAGCTTGCCCACTTGCAGTCTCTTCTTTCAGACACCATGGATGTTTTGAATTCTGTGAACTAGTGGAAAGAGCTGAGTTTCATCATGAGCTTGCTAGACTTTTTGTGGCTCACTTGCATAACTATGAAGTGACATTGGCTAGAGTAACTTTCACAATATCACCATCTATTATTTCATAGGGCCAACAAAGATAACCAAATGATGAGGCACATGGCCTATCACTACAGGACACAGAACAAAATTTGCAACATGAGAATGAAGAGGATGAAAGCTAGGTTGACGAGAGCCTTAGAGGGAAAGAAAGAGCAAGATAGACTCAAAATGTTGGCTAAAGCCTCTTTGGCCAACCAAAGCACTTGATGGTGGTGCTCCATGAAAAATTTGGGCAAATTTTGAGAAGTTTTTGTATTTTTGAAATTTTGAAATTCATAACACAGAAAATTTGTCCAGAAGCGTAGCGCCACCGACACTGCGCTTTTTCCTGGGGCATCCATTGGAGAAAAAGTTGACATTTTTGGATTTAGAATGATGGAGACATGCACCCTTGAAATTTTTAGAAGTTTTGGAGCAGATATGGTTCACCAAAAGGTCCAAAAACTACCAAACAATGACCTTTCTGCCTCTTTTTGGACACACAAAAGCAGTCTTGGGAGATTCAAGTCTTGAAGGAGCAAATGACCTCCAATTTCAAAAATTATAGGTGTTCCAGAAGCTAGACTTGAAGACCTTTCCAGTGAGCTATCATGGGATCAATTTGGCTAAGGGGAAGGCCTCCAAAATCAGGTGGAAAGTGGTGTTGCACTTAGGACCAGTGGCGATGCGCTTAGGGCCATTTTGCTCAAGGAACTAAAATTCGCCTATTTTGACTATGAATTTGATTTCTCTCTCCTCGTGGATGATTTCACTGATGTAATTGATGACATGGCTTTAAAATGTAATGGTAAAATATTGTTAGAGGGTAGATTCATTAGTTAGAGGTGGTTTTGAGGCAAATGAATCTGTTTCCCCTCTTTTGGAGGTAAGTTGTTTGACTGCCTATATTCCAGTTTTTTGTTGGAAAATGGTTGAAACAACCCCTCTTCTCATGGATTCGACCCCTGAAGGTCAGGATGAGTAGTTTAGATGTCTACATTATTTGTTTTCTTATTCATTTGGTGAGGTTGGATTTAGCTGGATGCTCATGTACTGAACACACATCACTTTGTAGCAGTTTTGGCAAGAAACTAATAAAGTTGTAGCTATTTTTATGGGATACCTGTGGTATGGCCTTTAGAATGTGTTTCTTCTTTTGTTATTATGTTCTCATGTTATTTATGTATGCCTCTTTCATATAATTTCTTCTGATTGGTTGTTTTCAAGTTAGATAGGTGGAATACATTAGGTTTTAATGCTCTACCTTGGGAAAACACCAGTATTTCATGTCTTTTCTACTGTTTAAGAAGGATTCATGACTTTCTCATGCCCTTCTTAGATCCTCACCAGTCTATTATTTCACCCCATCAAGCCTAAGGTGTTGAAGCTCATACCTACCTTGCCCCATAGAACACCCTGCAATTCAAACTTAGTTTCCTAGACCCAAATTGCCTAGCTCCTCTTGATCTGGCAAAAACACCAAAAAATTTAATAAAAACCTTTGAGATACTATACCTAGCATAAAATCTTGTTCCTGATCCAGTCATCTTGACTGAGATCCATAAGGAGAGAGCTCTCTCCCGGCCTGGTAGGGCTAGCTACCAAGTTAAGCTTGGTTTGTGGTTACCCTAGAATTGCCTCCATTCAACCTGAGGTCAATCTAGGTGATAACATAGTGGCGACCATACTGGGGAATGTAGTTTTATAGCAGAGACCATACTAGGAAATGTAGTTTTATGTTCCTCAGTAAATTGTATCAAGTTTAGATCTGATTGTTGATGGTGGACAACGATCAGACATCGGAAGGCTGAAATCATTCACCAGGTGACTCCAAATCAGTTTCAAGATCAGATCCAAGCACTCCACTGGAAGATGAAACTGACCAGTAGAAACATGAAAGGAAAATATGGAAAGATCAGTATTCAAGTTGGAATTTCATCCAAGACATTATGTTCTTTGTTATAAATTATTTATTCTCTTTTCCCGAGAATGTCAAGAAGGATTTACGACGTATACTGTATTTGAGAAAAGATCCTAGACCTACATTTTATTCTTTCCCTTTTAAGGCTTTGAATACAAAATATTTGCATGCCTTTGATCTTGATCAAGACCCTTCTTCCAAACCTTATGATGATTGTCTTCAAACTGATGAGCCTCAAGAGACCAAGACTGATTCTACACCCTCTGTCCATATTCCTATACCTTGTAAAATTTTGAATAGATACAAGCCTCTAATTTTACTTCCTATATCCCATGCTTTCCCTAAAAATCATTACCTATATCTACCAAGATTTGATGGTGACTGTGACAACATCACTGATAAGCGACATGTACTGAATTTTGATTCTTTTCTCAACCTTTTTGAAGTTGATGAAGAGGATGTCAATATTAGGCTTTTTGCCCTTGCTTTGCAAGGAAAAGTCAAGAGTTGGTTCAAAACCCTGCCTGATGCGAGCATCTCAGATTTCCAGCAGTTCGTCAAAGTTTTCCTCGACAAGTGGGTGGTCAGACAGAACCCTTTGTTTATTCTAGAAGAATATAACCAGTTGAAAAGACTGCTACGAGAGACAATACAATAGTTTTCTACCAGATTTAACCAAGTTTATTGTTTGATGCCTATTAATATAAGAACTCTTCCTCGATCTGCTCTCTTGCATTATCCAGAAGCCTTTGATCCGGAAATGGAGTTTCAGCTGAGAGAAAGAAACCTTGCAACACTTGAAGAGATGAAAAACAATGCAGTAGATGTAGAGGCTAATTTGTTGATCAAAAGGGCAAAGTTGAAGGAAGAAGAGATGAAGAACATAGAACCAGAGGAATCGACATCTTTAGAGGTAAAGCTCGACATTTTAGTAAGTGCAGTGGAAGATATGATGCAAAAAATCACCACAAGGAATGAGTATGATGTTCAAGACCATGGCTCACTGGTTGAAGAAGAACAAGTGGCTGATCCAAAACATTTCCTTTCTTATCCCAGTTGTCATAGATATGATAATGATTTTTTTATAGATCATGTTCGAGAAAAAAGATCTGTTGATATGACATGTATGATTGATGACGAGTTTTATATTGATGATTTCCCTAAGTTTGATCAGTATGATGATGACTATGTTCTCCAAATAGAAGCTAATCTTGCAGACAAATCAGAAGTTGGTTTGTGGAAGGAGGAAGTTCACTTTCAGCAGCTTGAATATAGTGATCAGTCGATGCATATCAGCTATGGAAGTGAGGAGGAAAGTGGAGAAAATTTTGAAGTAAGTGAAGGATCTTTGCCTTTTTGTTTTACTTCGTTTCAGTTCAACAAAGACAACTTTTGTGCAATTAGAAATCTATCGTCGATAAGTTTTGATCTTGACCATCTAGAGGGCAATGAAATCCTTGTTCAAGACTTCTCATATCCAAATTTGCAGCCTCTGAATGCCATTTAATGTCAGGTTGCAGATGAAGACTTGGAAGCTGGAACATATGATCAAATGATGCAAGTTTATTATGTGCCATTATGTTTTGAATCATTTTAGTTTTTGAAGCGAATTTCGCATAGTATATCTTCAAATGACCAGCCTATAGAAAGTCATGCAATCTCATTGGAACCAATAGAAAATGGGTTGCAACAAGCTTTTCACGATCCAATAGCTGATGTTTTGGATGATGTCTGTAGTCAAAGTCCTTCTCCATTAGCTAACTGTGAGCTTGAAAAAAGTATGTATACAAACATGATTTGACAACCGGTATCTTTGTCATTTTCAGTAGGAGTCTCGTCACAATGTTTGCATTCATGGTATGAGGAGAAGCAAAGTAATCCATTGGATGAGCTAAGTCCAAGTGCACATGAATTTCAAGATCCTTATGTAGTATTTATGGAGTTAGATAGAAAATTCGTATTATTCAATTTGGGAAATTTTGGATCTATTTACAAGTTTTCATGGGAGTTTCCTTTCAGTAGTTCTCTCTTGTTGTTCATAAACAAGTGCTTATGGAGAATTCAAACAGAAGCTAGAATGCTTACTTCGTTGCATTGGTTGTTTCATTTCACTTGATCAAGTGATGAATGGAACATTTAGAGTAGGTTTTAATGAATAAGCTCCACTTTGAGCATATTTTCCAGTTTGTCAGTTGTGTTTTAGTATTGAGTCAAATTCAGTTTGCATTGTGTCAGTATTCAGTTTTTGAAGAGTTTTGACTCTGTTTCCCAATGGATAAGGCTACTAGGTCTATGATGTTCTTGGCACCTCCAAGGAGCTACCATCCCATTGGAGCCAATGTTAGTGTCAGTGTCTTCACACTGCCATCAGTGATCAAAATATGCTCTTTTGCGTTTCATAGTAGGAGTCCCATATTGATGAGTTTGCATTCCATTAGGTCATGGATTCACTGATGGTAGGGTTTACTTCAATTTTCCCTCATGGTCTATACGTGTTGATCCTCTTCTATATATTTCAGTCATGGCTCATGTTCCCTTTGCAATTCATTTCATTAGGTCTTAGGGTTTGGTCTCATTAGGTTTTAGGGTCTCACCATGGTCAAATCCAATAATTACATGCCAATAATGATCAACAAGGATAGGAAGAGGCCAATAATGATTAGTAAAGTCATAATTTATCATTTTGAAAGACTAATGTAGTTATCACCTCAAAATTTGTTTTGAGGTGAAAACAGGGTATTTTATTTTTATCTCCATTAATGATGTAATTTTATGTTTTCATATGTAATATTGGTTCCCAACTACTCCTAAACATCTTGTCATGTTGCCAAGCACCTGCCACTACAAAGAATCAGGTTATCATCAGCACAAATCCACCGGCAAAAGCAAAAGAGAACAAGCATTAAACCCTAATTTCCTCTCCCACTGAGCTAGGGTTGGCTATGGGATCAGAGATATCTGAGTAGACGAGGCATAAGGGATGTCAGAAAGTATGAGGCCATTTCATATCATCAAACATCAGG
The DNA here is from genome assembly GCA_000404065.3 of Pinus taeda. Lineage (NCBI taxonomy): Eukaryota > Viridiplantae > Streptophyta > Pinopsida > Pinales > Pinaceae > Pinus > Pinus taeda. The sequence continues at coordinate 8,991 of APFE030919040.1, read as the reverse complement.
TCTCCATCATTTGTCGAGAAGTCATTCCAAGGAACAAGCCATTCACCACACATAAGGGATGATTTTTCTTCAAACTGAGTTTCTGAGCAAGAAAATATGAATTTGAAAAACTTGAGAGATTTTTTTTTTCATCATAGAACTAGAAAGAAAAACATCCTTCATTTTGTACACAGATCTCATGGGTTTAGAGAAATGTCAGAAATACAATTGCTACAAGAGAGTTGATGCACTTATGGAGTGACCTTGGGGAAATCAAAATTTCTCCTAGATAAGGTGACCAAATGACTTTTATGATGAGTCAACTGATAACTAGACACAAATAGCTTTCCAATGAGCTATCATGAGCTCAATGTGGAGTTCAGGAAGACCTCCAAACATTGACTGAAATAGCACTCTACATTTTGGCAGCCTCATTCTGCACATTTTGACCAGTCTTGGGAGATTGGACTTTTGACAAGGCAAATGAACTCCAAATTGAAAAATTCACGATGTTATGGAAAATAGACTTGACAAGATTTCCAAAGAGATATCTCATGCACAATTTGGACATCAATAAGGTAGTAAAAAGTCTTCCTAAAATGGAGATGCACTTAGGGAAGGAGGCACTGTGCCTAGAGAGTAGCGTTGCGCTCCTGGGTAGTGGCACTGCGCTTAGGCCAGCGAACCAAAAAATGCTCCCAAACTTCAAATTTATGTCAAATTTCCTCCAATTCCACACTTCGCAAGTAATTGTTATTCCTCTCATTGCAATTTAGTTTGCATATGTAAATATTTTCATAACTTTCCACTTTATATATAAAACCCTAACTTTCACTATAAAACCCTAGTTCTTTGGTTTTCCCCACCACTCACCTCATAACTAAACCCATATCCCCACCACTGTTATCAGCTTTTACCACTCATTTATGAATCCCTAAACCCCCTCCTTCTTATTTTTTTCCCATAGCTTCACTCACACCCATTCCTCCAAGCCATTGCACATACCATTCATCCCATACATTGTCAAAACTGTGCAAACTAAGAGAGTTAACTAAAACATGGACAGAGGAAGTTATTTTGAGTATGATGAAGAGACATCCAGTGATAGTTCTGTGGAGAGACATAGGGAAAGAAAGCCTCATAAGGGAGGAAACATCATAAGAGAAAAGCCCACAAGTTTAAGAGGATTGCAAGCTTTCCCACCCGCAGTCTCTTGTTTCAGACACCATGGACGTTTTGAATTCTGTGAACTAGTGGAAAGAGTTGAGTTTCATCATGAGATTGCTAGACTTTTTGCGACTCACTTGCATAACTATGAAGTGACACTGGCTGGAGTAAATTTCACAATATCACCATCTATTATTTCAGAGGGCCAATATAGATAACCAAATGATGAGGCACATGGCCTATCACTACAGGACATGAAACAAAATTTGCAACATGAGAATGAAGAGGATGAAAGCTAGGTTGAGGAGAGCCTTAGAGGGAAAGAAAGAGAAATATAGACTCAAAATGTTGGCTGAAGCCTCTTTGGCCAACCAAAGCACTTGATGGTGGTGCTCCATGCCAAATTTGGGCAAATTTTGAGAAGTTTTTGTATTTTTGAAATTTTGAAATTCACGACGCAGAAAAATTTTCCAAAAGCGCAACGCCAGCTTTTTCTTGGGGAATCCATTGGAGAAAAAGTTGAAATTTTTGCATTTAGAATGATGTGGACATGCACCCTAGAAAATTTCATAATTTTTGGAGCAGATCTGGTTCACCAAAAGGTCCAAAAACTACCAAGAATGACCTTTCTGCCTCTTTTTGGACACACAGAAGAAATCTTGGACGATTCACGTTTTGAGGGGGCAAATGACCTCCAAATTGAAAAATTCCAAGTGTGATAGAAACTAGACGTGAATACCTTTCCAATTAGCTATCATGGGCTCAATTTGGCTAAGGGGAAGGCCTCCAAAATCAGGTGTAAAGCGGTGCTGCGCTTAGGGAACTAAAATTCGCCTGTTTTGATTATGAATTTGATTTCTCTCTCCTCATGGATGATTTAACTGATGTAATTGATGACATGGTATGTAAATGTAATGTTAAAATAATTTTAGAGAGTAGATTCATTAGTTAGAGGTGGTTTTGAGGCAAATGAATCAGTTTCCCCTCTTTTAGAGGCAAGTTGTTTGACTGCCTATATTCCAGTTCTTTGTTGGGAAATGGTTGAAACAGCCCCTCTTCTCATGGATTCGACCCATGAAGGTTAGGATGAGTAGTTTAGATGTCTATATTATGTATTTTCTTGGTCATTTGGTGAGGTTAGATTCAGCTGGATGCTCGTGTATTGAACACACATCACTTTGTAGCAATTTTGGCAGGAAACTAATAAAGTTGCAACTATTTTTATGGGATCCTTGTGGTATGGCCTTTAGCATGTGTTTCTTCTTCTGTTATTTATGTAGGCCTCTTTCATATAACTGCTTTTGATTGGTTGTTTTCAAGTCAGATAGGTGGAATACATTAGGTTTTAATGCTTTGCCTTGGGAAAACACCAGTATTTCATGTCTTTTCTGTTGTTTAAGAAGGATTCATGACTTTATCATGCCCTTCTTAGCTCTTCACCAGTCTAGCATTTCACCCCATCAAGCCTAAGGTGTTGAAGCTCATACCTACCTTTCCCCATAGAACACCCTGCAATTCTGACTTAGTTTCCCATACCCAAATTGCCCAGCTCCTCCTGATATGGCAAAAACACCAACAACTTCAATAAAAACCCTTGAGATACTATACCTAGCATAAAATCATGTTCCTGATCCAGTCATCTTGATTGAGATCCGTAAGAAGATAACCCTCTCTCGGCCTGATAGGGCTAGCTACCAAGTTAAGCTTGGTTTGTGGTTGCTCTAGAATTGCCTCCATTCAACCTGAGGTCAATCTAGGCGATAACGTTGTCCACTTGAATGGTTGATCAGTCTCCTTAATTGTTTCAAGAATTGGTGCAGAAATCTGACTAAAACCTCTAATAAACTTTCTGTAAAATCTTGCAAGACCGTGAAAGCTTCATACCTTAAATATATTTCTGGGAATAGGCCAATTCCAAATTGCTTGGACTTTGTGTGGATCCATTTTCAATCACTCTTTAGAAACTACAAATCCCAAGTAAATCAATTCTTCTTTTATGAAACTACATTTCTTCATATTTATCAGTAGTTTATCTTTTTGTAGAGTACTTAAAACCAATTTAAGATGCTCTAGATGTTCTTCCTTACTCTTACTAAAAACTAGAATGTCATCAAGATAAATAATCACAAACTTGCCTGCATATTTCTTCAAGACTCCATTCATCAATCTCATGAACGTGCTAGGTGCATTAGTGAATCCAAAAGGAATTATTAACCACTCATGCAACCCATTGTTTATTTTAAATGCAGTCTTCCATTCATCTCGTTCTTGAATTGTTATTTGATGATATCCACTCTTCAAATCTATTTTAGTAAAATACTTTGATCCACTCAAACAATCCATTAAATCACCCATGTGTGGCAAAGGAAAGCTATACCTGATCGTGATCTTGTTTATGGCTCTAGAATCTGTGCACATACACCATTCACCTCCTTTCTTTGGACTGAGTACTGTTGGTACAACACGTGGACTAAGAATCTCTCTGATTAGTCCCTTATCCATCAGTTCATGTACTTGTCTTCCAACTTCTACATTCTCTTGAGGAGTTAATCTATACGCTACTTTATTTGGAAAACTCGCTCCTCATATTAAATCAATATGATGACTAATACTCCTAATCGGTGGCAATGCATTTGGAAACTCATCCACAATAATATCAGCGAAATCATTTAACAGAGTTTTGATTTCTTTAGGTAAATCATATAAGTTTGTGGAAGTTAAAATTACCTTCGATATCCCTATGATAACAAAATGCATTTCTTCACCTTTTCCAACCTCTTGTAACAGATCCTTTCCACTCATAAGCATAACACTATTTCCAGGTGCTTCTTTGTCAACGTCATCCTTCAATGGAAACAATGTATGTTTATTTCCATCCTTCTCCAGAGTATAAGTGTTTTTCCTTCCGTCATGAATAGCTTTCCGATCAAACTGCCACAGTCTTCCCAAAAATGCATGGCATACATCCACCGGCATGATATCGCATAATATTACATCCTTATATGTACCAATTTGTATTTCAACCTTGCATTTTTCTGTCGCAATAATCTGATGTCCCTTCTGTAACCACGACACTTTGTAAGGAGTAGGGTGCACTGCCTTTGCTAATCTGAGCTTGTCCATCAACTATGTAGAAACAAGGTTATCAGTTCTTCCACTGTCAATTATTACTTTACAACACTTACCTTTTGATTTACAGGTAGTTCTAAATAGATTCTTCCTCTACGCTGGTTCTTCAATCTCTTTCTCTCCCTTAAGGAATGTGCTTCTCAACAATAGGGATTCTCCTACTTCAGGGGGTTCTTCCTTCTCCAAAAGTCGAGGTGTTTCTGGCTTTGCCTCAGCCACATTCACATTCCTATGACTCGCTATTTTATTACGAGGACAGACCCATGACACATGTCCCCATTCTTCAAATGTGTAGCACCGATCATCTCTTCCTCGGCCTCTTCCTCTAGGTGAAAATCTTCCTCTATTAAAATCCCCTCTCTGTGGTGGTCTACTATTTGAACTGCCTACTTCATGCTAATGTTGTTGTCCCCTTGGTCTGGTAGTTCCTCTACCTCTTACTGAGCTTCTTCCTCTATTCCTATAATTTTGTTTTCTTAACATCTTCTCCTTTGCCTTCAAACTTGCTTGATAGGCATCCGCAATAGTCTTCAGACTTAACAAGCTGATCTTGTCTTGTATGTCATATCGTAAGCCATTAATATATCTGGCTCCCTTCTCCATGTCATCTTCTGCATGTCCTACTCTAATATTCAATCTATAAAACTCTTTTGTGTATTCTTTAACAGGCAGTCCTTTTTGCATTAAATTCTGCAACTGTTTAAAAATATTTAACTAATAATATTTAGGCATAAATTTGGCTTTCATCTTACTTACCATTTTGTCCCATTGCTTGATCTTGGACTTTCCTTTCCTAGTTCTAGATATCTGTAGCTCATCCCACAAAATCGTTGCATGACCCTTCAATCTGGTGACTGCAAATCTCACCTTCTTCTTGTTGTCAGCTTCCTCTTCATAGTCAAAATATTTGTCTAATGACCTAATCCAATCCAATAGCTCTTTTGCACTGAGACTACCTTCATATGTAGGAATTTCCACCATTGCTTTTCCTCCTACTTTTGCCAGCATTTTAACAACTCTAATAGTTTCATTTTCCTCCTCCTCTTCTTCCTCAAAAGATTCTTCTTTAGCACTGTCATCCCCTTCATACGATGTTCTTCTCTGAGTAGTCTCAATTGTTTCCATCCTTGTACACAGACTTCGGATCTCCTCTAGTAGAACTGCATTTGCTTCTAGTCTTCCTCGACCAATGCCAGCTCCTCTCCTTGGCAGCATGTTTACTACAATCAATAAAATCTCAAACAATCAGCCCCCGAGTTTGCTATCTCTTGTAAAGTCCAACCTTTTTGTGACTCTCAGATTTCCATCCTTTTAATAATCGAACACTGATATTTCCCCTTTTTAATAGAACCGCTCGTGATTCTCCTCCGATCACAACATAAATGATCCAACAGTCCACAATGTATCACATAATCGAAATCGCTATACTTTTAGGCCCTTTTTCCTTTAGCAGTGAAGTGTTGCGATGTGATGGATCACAATCACATATCACAGTGTTTCCACAACTGGGGTTCTGATAATACACAATCCTTCTTGCGATGCGAGATTTTGCGATCGCAGTTCTCAACTGCTTGAGATTGTGATTCAACCACACCCCACTATCTATTTGCGATGCGATATTAGGTTGATCACATATCACAATTCTTTGAGGCTTGAGGTCCGCCCCTTGTGAACAAATCTTTGTGATGTGATATGAGTGAGCCAAAGGTTAGTGAGGTTTCACACCATTGGCTCGAACTTGGATCAACAGTTGAGATCTTCAGCGCTCAACATTGTTAATAATACAAAAGCCTGTGATTCCTATTAACTCTACGTTTTATATCGTGAATCATAAAAAATAGAGAAATACTCGATTCTGTTCCGAATACAAATAAACAAAGGAAAACGAGAGATTCCACAAATTTTATGTATATTCACGCACAGCATCAATATATAATCATACACACGGCACCAATTATTCATTATAGTAATGGTTACAGAGTCTTCCCTTTTTCTCTATTACAATGATTAAAAGACCTCTACTTCAATCTAGAAATCCATGCTCTATTACTCGATTCTCACTTCACTCAATCCTCTCTCTCTGTGCCCATCTGTCTACATTACATTTTTTTTCTTTTTATCAATCCCATCATGTCTAACAATGCAATCCCTATTCTTAAACAATCTAACAGTCAAATCACTATTTTCCAGCTATATTACACACCTATGCTAACAACTTATCTTTGAATCTAAAATAAGACAATTTCTACTTATTACAATAACCAAATACAACTCATTTCTTTAGAGATTCAACCCTCTCAGTAAAAACTGACTTTTGACCACTCAAGTCAGTGAAATTCAACTTGTTTAGCCACAACATGTGACCAGACTTTCACATTGTTGGCTAAGTCCAGATGCTCCTACATCACATTTTCACTCCACTAAGTCACGGGTAGGGGACTATTTAAATGCACAGTTCAAAATCATTTATTTTCATATTGTTTATTTTGTACAAATAATGTTCAAATTAATTTGAATTTGAATGTGTTATATTACAATACTAGATTATGAACATTCACTCTATGCAGTAGAACACACATAAGAGTTCTAGAAGCAATACTTTATAGAGTGGATCATAGATAGTTTGTATATTTTCAAGCCCATTTCATGGGTCACATTCACATGTGATGTAAAAACTTTGTATATTTTCATATGGAAAATTTATTATCATACATAGCTAACAAGATTACAGTTTTGAATTCTCAGGAAATAAACTAAGAAAATAAGTACAATCTTAGTCTATGATGCAAGTAATTTTAGTACTTAAAATGAACTAAAATATATGTTCATGGTTTATTTTAAAAAAAAAAAGGATTGAAATACATTTTAAATTCAATTTTAAAAGATGTGTTCAACTAGTAATGTTCAACTAATAAGTTTTATTAAATTTTATTTCTTTTAAGGTCATCTACAAGGTATTAGTCACAACACATGATATGTCATATGTATTGGAATTTAATATACCAAAAAGCAAATAATGATATGTTTTTAGATAATTTTATATAATTTTATGATTTTTCCTAAATTTAGTTCGTTGTCAAATATTTCAATGGATTCCTTAACTTAATACATTCAATTAAGAACATTTAAGAAGTAAAATTTTACAAAATAACAATTTTGAATTCTAGTTTCATAGACTAAGGAAATAAGAACAATCTTACTACGATGCAAGTCACTTTGATACTTAAAATGAACTAAAATATATCATGTACATCAATTTAATATTGAATTTGTAGAAAGTGTCTTTTAGTGTAGTCAATATATGTTAATTGAAACAATTAATGATATGTTTCTACAATTTTATGCACTTTCGTAAATTTTCTTTCCTATCCAAGTATTTCAATCAATTCCTTATCTTAAGACCTTCAATTAAGAACATTCAAGAAGTAAAATTATACAAAATACCATTTTTAGCTGTCACAATTCCTTGTAAAAGGTGTCTTACAGTGCACAGTCAATGTATGTTAAATTACAATGTTTTTAATTTAGATGTGAAGACGTAAACTACAAATAAGTTTTAATCGATTTTATTTATTTTTGAGGTATCTAAAGAGATTAATATATCATAACATGATATAATAATATATATATATATATATATATATATTATATAATTATATATATATTATATATATAATATATATATATTATATATATATATATACATATACATATACATATACATATACATATACATATACATATACATATATATTGTTGCACTTTTTACATTCCAATATGAAGCATGTGCGTAACTCTTTCCATGTTTTATATCAAACTAACACATGCCATATTTATTAATAACAGTAAAATATTTCAATGTTTTTCATAACCTAGATTGTTGAATTTCCATTTTAAGTAAAATAATATATCAGCTTGGTTCTTACATATTGAAATGGATTTTCTAGAAAAATTGCTTGCATGCTCAACATGAATATTATACACATGACATTTAAGAAATTTAAGATAATTTTTTTTAATTAAATCTAAATCTAAATCCCTATTGATTCTAAATTTCAATTAAATTTTAGATCTATGGGTTTCACATAATGATCTCAACCGTAGAAATTAAACCTCCATGAAATTTGGTGTACTTTAGAAACTTAAGAACCTCAAGGAAACTAAATCTTATATAGCATACATATATACCATTATGAATCCATCCTAGTTAAGAGGGAAACATTTCTCTATACAAAATTACAAGATTATTCAACTACCACATTTATAGATTACGAAAATAATACATTTGAGATCTCTTATACTGGATTAGATTACACTTGATTGTTATAGACTCGGCTTCAGGGCTTGCCATTTTCTTCATCTACTCATATGGCCAATGACTCAAAGGAATGCACATCTCCATAATACGTTCATGGTCTGATTCTGTCATCTTCAGTATTCTTGGTTCACCTTTATTTGTTTTTATTTCTATGATATTGATCCAAGATGCTATGCCTATATGACTATATTCACAAGATATATATTCAGACATAAAATCTCTATAAATGATGTGATCAATTGTTTTTAACCTTTTCAAAAAAATGGCCCATCACAACTGTTGTCACAAAACCATGTACTAAGGGCTGCTACTTAGTGAGATCTCATGCAACTGTTTCAAACCAGGCTTTTAGCTAGGGATTAGCCTCCCTAACCTGAGAGGGATCTCTCAAAACAAAC
>APFE030919035.1:62008-75219 GCA_000404065.3 Pinus taeda | reverse complement strand
TGGGTGGATGAAGTAAGTGGAAAAAGAAGGCTGAGAGGGTGTATAGGAAGGTGCAGGTTTGAGGCTCAACACCCCCCTTGATTTTCAGAAATGAGGGAAGGAAGGAAGGGTTTGAGGCGAGAGGCAATGATTTTGGAGAGGATTTTGTAGGAGGAATTACATAGGGAAATAGGGCGGAATCTAGCAAATGAAGAAGGCTAGTTTTCTTTGGGTATGAGGGCCAGATGAGTAGCATTGGTGTACCCCCCTATTTTGCACTTCCGCTGGATCCACTTTAACATTTTTATCAAGTCTTTTCGTATAATTCCCCAGAGTGTTTGATAGAAACATATGGGAAAGCCATCAGGGCCTGGAGCTTTGTCAGGCTGGAAGGCCCATACCGTTCTGGCAACTTCTTCCTCATCGATGTCTCTGCTTAGACTGTCATTTACTTGCTTACTTATCCCTGCTGGCAGATGTTGCAATAACTCAGTATAATCCTCTTGGTCTTTAACTTCTGTTAGAAGGTCCCTGAAGTGTTCAGTTGCTGCCCTCCAGATGGCATCTTGGCTTACTTGCCTGTTACCTGCAGCATCTATTATGGAGCTAACATTGTTCCTTACCTTTTTTGCTGTTGTTTGTTTATGAAAAAAAGCTGAGTTTCTGTCACCTCCCTGCAGCCACAATTGCCTCGATTTTAGCCTCCATTTTAGCTCCTCTGCTCTCTTAACTTGGCACAATTTTGAATAGAGATCACTTTCCTGTTGTTTGCTTTCTTGGGTGAGACCAAATTCCTCAATCGCTCTTTGCGTGCTATTGAGGTTATTTTTGATCTCCTTTTTTACCTCTTCAGGCTCTTTGTAGCTTGATTTGGCCCAATTTTTAATAGCCTGTTTTGCTTTTTTGAGTTTGGTCTCCCATATGAATCCAGGGGACCCCTCGACATGCTGTCTCCAAGTAGTGAGGGCGATTTCAGCCACTGCTTGGTTGTCATTCCATAGGGAGCTATAACGGAAGGGGATAGGCCCGAGATTGCTGTGCTTATCCAGCGTTAGCGTGACAGGGAAATGGTCTGAGACAAGACAAGTTAAGACACTGCCGTATCCAACAGAGAACGTAGAGAGAAGCAAAACGTTGATAAAGATTCTATCTAACCTCTCCATAATATTATCTGTGCCAATTTTGCGGTTGCTCCATGTGTAACGCCGGTTTTTGGGTGCAATATCCACAAGATCAGATTCTTGCATGATGTTTTCCAAATATGTTCTATATGGATCAGAAGTAAAACTGTCGCCCCTCTTTTCGTTGGCATGGAGGATAAGGTTAAAATCGCCTCCCAGAATGATGTTGGAGCTCCCTTCTTCCTCAATGTTGGACTTTAGATCGCGCCAACAGCAGTCCTTATCCCTGTAGTGATTGGGCACATAAATATTGTAAATGATTACGGTTTGCCTATCCTCATTGCTTTCCAAGACTGTTTTGATCCAATGTTGGTTGATGGTTTTCGAATTACAGTTCCATATGTTCTAGTTCTAGATAGTGGCTATACCTCCTAAAGCTCCTCTTGCTTCACTGATACTTCCTTTGTACTGACTCTGTTGTTCTATGATAGTGTTCATTTCCCTCTGACCTTGCTTTGTTTCTTGCAGCAAAATGATTCCAGGTTTCTCTTGGTGAATGAGATCTCTCAGGGCTACTATTTTGGAGGGGTGCCCAAATCCCCTACTGTTCCAAGACAGTATTTTCATCATTGTAAATGTGGTGTCTGGGAAGGTGCTAGCCCCCTATGTTCCTTGTTGTCTATATCTTTGTCATGCTGACCCAGTATGAAGGATTCTATGGGTGTCTGAGTTCCCATAGCAATATCTTTCTGCGCGTTCTCATCCCGATGCTGTTTGGCGGATTTCCTGCCCGGTCCAGGCTTCTTGAAAGATTCGCTAGATCCTCCATGTTCTTTGGAAGAGCTCCTGGTGATTCTGTTTAAGGGAGGATTTGAAGGGGGCTGAGAGGAGATGATCAGGGGCAAGGAGGATTTGAAAGAGGTTTGGGGATATTTTCAAGAGAAGGGGGATCTAGGGGTTGGTTTTTCGGGAGAGAAAGGATAGAGAAGGGGTTAGATGAAGGAGGCGGAGGAGGGGAGCGGGGGGGAGATTTGGAGGGAGCAGGAGAAGATGGGGAAGGATGACCTACTACGAAGGGAGATGGATCAGCTTCAGAGATGCCTTTGGCCTGGGAGGCCGATTTCTTTTTTTTAACCATTTCCCATTGTTCCTCTTGAGGACCATTTTCTGCATTAATAAGCTTAGTACATCGATTTGCAAAGTGGCCATATTCGTGACATACCTTGCATTTTAACGAGATCTGTTCATAGTCTAGCTGCTGAATATGGCTCCAGTCGTCCACTTTGAGCTTGATGGCTTCCGGGAGGCCTTTGCCGAGATCCACTTCAACACAAATCCGAGCACAAGCTTGCATGTTGTCCTTTGGCTCGCTTCGATCTACATATTTACCAACTGCATTTCCAATGGCTCGGACTGAATCATCTTCCCAGCAGTGGAGGGGAAGATGAGGGAGCTGGACCCAGACCGGGATAGCACTGGGGACATCAAGTTCAGGATCAAAGTCAGGGATCCATTTGTTGAGGTACAGGCCCCTGGAGTCCATGAAATAGGGTTCGTTTCTGAAAATTAAATCCTTGTCTTCTTTGGATTCGAAGTGAAATGTGAAGTACCCTTTGCCACAAAATCTGATGGATATCTTGCCTTGTATTTTATCAAACCAGTTTCTCTTAACCCATCTTTGGACGGTTTTTGGGGAGGGCCAGAGGCCCGTAAACTGACCGATGAGTCCTTTCCTGCCAACGATAAAGCGGCCAAGCGAGGTAGGGTAGGAGGTAGAAGAACTTCTTGAAGACCGTCTAATTTTTTTACAAATTTTGAAACAGAAGGATGAGGGCGTTGTGGCGGCAGTGAGTTTACCAAATTGGAGAACGCCTGCTTGGGATCGACCCCCTCCGGTGGGACCATGGACGATGAGCGCATAAGGCCGATCTGATGCGCAGCTGAACCCTAGGCAGCGTGTGCAGCTCGTTCCCGTTCGCTTTCCGTAAAAAATCAATATTTGGATGATATTCTTAGTAGTCAAAGATCCCTTGCTATCAAAACTGATCTTAGTTTTCATGAATTTGTTGAAGGCGAATCTAGCTCTCAGGGTGAGGCAAGGAACTCTAATGCAAAACCTAAAATGCTGAACAAGGAGATAAGAGGTAAACCACATCAACAACTAAGGAAAGAAATTCGTCAAAGAAAATCTTTTACTCCAAACTATGGAAGTGATAGTCGGATATGTTCTCAGATGAATAATGTTGAGTGTTATGTATGTCATAACTTTGGACATGTTGCAGCAAGATGCAGAAGTAGGATGGTTCAAGGTTGTCACATAGAAAGATCGTCTGTTTCCAGGAACTTTAAGGGATATTGTTTTGATTGCAATATGTTTGGTCACAAAGCTATTGATTGTAATAAAAGGAATATGAAACATGTAAGATGTTATGCGTGTAACAAGCTTGGACATAAAGTAAAGGAGTGCATGAGCAAAATTCGGACACCAAACCAAAATAAGCATACATCATCTCAATACCAGGTATTGAAGAAGACAAAATTATTGTCAGAAAGATGTGGCATAGCTCAGTTTGCAGACATGACAGACCCAGGGGAAGCTGAAAGTGTAAAAATTCAGTATTCCAATTTTCATACGCAACTATTATGAAGCGAAGTCACGTGTATACGCGAGTTAGACGCTGCATAGTTGCATATATGGTGTTTTAAAGAAAAGCATCGATACAAAAGTCTGATATGGTTCAGTCACTTATCTGCTCTGTTTGATGATGGTATGGCACAGGTTTAGGGGGAGCATATGCTTCGAATAATGCATTGTTGGCATTATGGTTAGAAGTCTTTGGTGATGATGCTTATGTGGCTAAATGATACATCTTGCTACTTATTGTTGGTTGGTCAAGAGAATGGTATTGCAGGTTACAGGTCTAGATGTTGTTGACAAATGCTTATGGTGCAAATCATATATGGTGTATGATAGTCGTTGATGACTATCATGGTCTTGTTTAGATTGCTTGGTCTCTGTTATATATGTCATGTATATATTTTTTATGAAAAGGTCATGAAACGACCTATTTTGTTACCCCACTATGCATGGGATGGATGATGTAATGTTTTTGTTTTGACATGTGTAAACAATTGGTATATCCCCACTTGGTTGGGATATTGATGTATGTATGAGTCATTGGTGATAGGAAGGTCATACTCACTTAGTTGAGTTGTAGAGCCATGTTACTCTTTTAAAATACATTTTTGCAGACTCTACATGTGCTCAGGGGAGCATGGACGGATTGGTAGATCTTGGTTTGTTTTGCCTCATTCAAGCTATGTACTTGTGGGTGACCACTAACGTCCATAAGTTGTGTGTTGAGATCAATCTCCATCCACATTTGGCATCCAAAGCTTTTAAAAAGAGGAATAAGTTCTTTAGGCCCCAACCACCTAAGGATTTTGGCATGGTTATAATATACCATTTCACCCAAGGAAACACCCCTGACTCTTGTTTCCTTGCCCATAGAAAATTTGAACATAACTTCCTGATTTTTCCTGAACATACTTAGGGATCTAAGCTAAAATTGCCCAATATACCAAAATGGCTTCTAACACAAATTTGATAAGAACCAGATGGCCCACCCTAGAAAGTCGTCTATGGCACCATTTTTTCAAATGTTCTTCCACCTTGGTGATGAGCCAAGTCTAGTCTAGTTTTTTGTAGCAATTAGGTTTCAGATGAAAACCCAAATATTTCAGACCTTCATCCAAAGGCTTGGAATCATATGCGTTATCACCAAAAAATTGATCATCTAGCCTAATTTACTAAATGGATCGAAGTACACCATGTATAGCCAATTTTACCCTAGTAAAATTGCTTTCGCTGTGAGAAATTACATAATAAACCACCTTTATAAGTAATTTATAGTTGAATCCATGAAGAATAATTAAATAAATCACTATTTACTTGATTTTCCTCTAGGAATAATTAATTAAACCATTGTTTTATTATTATTCCTTGATAAATTTGACCCAATCATGAAAAATAAACAGATAAGTCATTATTTATCCTATTTTTATCTAATAATAACTAATTAATCATTAATTAATTACTATTATTTGTTAAATTTGACTAAATCCCTTAGGAATAATTAAATAAATCATTATTTGTTTATTCTTAATTAATTAATCCCTTGAGATAATAAATAAATAATTTATTTATTTATTATTTCTAAATAAAAGTTTAAATATTTTTTCCCTCCTAAACAAATATAATAAAATATTCTAAGTGGTAATTCTAAGAATGGGATCAATAATATTTTATTATTGCTCATTATTCGAGGACAACTCAATATTTTGTTATAAATAGAAGGGTTTTCCATTCATTATTCACTTTTGATTATTTTTATTATTGCACTCATTGTTATAACTCTGATTATTTTCATTATCGCACACCATATTTTTGTTGGGTTTATGCGTTATAGAAGAGAGAGACTCTATAGAAGCTTAAAACATTTGAGGATAGGCAAGAATCCATTGCATAAAGGGGTACCGGTAACATATATCTGTTCCCTTCATAGGTGTTATAATAAAATCATTCTTTACAAATTTGGTTTCCATTGGATGTTTTTGGGTTATTACTCTTCATTTTACTGTTTAACTATGATTGCAACATAGATCGAGATTTTGGCAGGTTTTGTTTCTATCAATAGTTATAGATCTACAATGTTTAGTAGTCATTTGTATTGTTAAGATCGTTTGTCATCCACAATCTTAAGTGGGTTCTTGTCGTGCATCATTAAGAAGAAAACACTACAACAAATTAGCGACTCCGCTGGGTTTTATACTTCAGATCTAGAAACCTGGGTGACCTTTGGTTTTCAGCTTAGGGTTTTCTCTTATATTAATGTTTCATAGTGTTTTAACCCTAGATCTGATAAATTTCTAACTTCTGTAAGCTTTCTGGTTGTTTTCGCAGGTCACAAGAACCAGCCGCGGCAAAGGCGACACTTTTTTTCTGAAATTTGCAGAACGGAAGTCTCGGAGTAGAAATCACAGTTTTCAGCATAAAAGCTGCGATCTGAGCTCTAGAACACAACTTTCTGCCCAAAAAGTGCGATTTCATCAAAAAACAGGTCAGAACCTACGATTTCTGAGTTTTAGGGTTTTTCTCAGATCTATTTCTAGGTTTTGTTGAGAGTTGTCTGTTGGGTGTCTAACCTCTGTCTAATCCCACTTAGGCCTTGATCCGTTCTGTTTTACTCGTCGAAGTCGAATTTAGCCGCCCTTAGGGCTTCTAGTACACTTCTGCCTTTCGAGGAGGAGTTTAGCTTAGTGAGAAGTCTGAGTTTGTTTTTTGCAGCACTTTCAACCACATTTTCCAGATCTGTAACTTTTTGTTTCAAATCTGATAAGATAGGTTGCTACGATCCATAGTTTCACATTAAAACTTGTTTGGTCATTCCCTTAAGGTCCCATCAATTGCCCTAGGTGTTTCACCCATCTCCCTATCTTTTTACATCGATCTTCCCCTCTGGTTTTTGTTGTTGCTACACCACTTTCTAGCAGCTTAGAGTCACTTGATCCCAGTCACACCAACATTCAGATCTCTTGACCGTTTTAGTGTATTTTCCATCGATTTAGCCACCTAGCAGTACAATGTTTACAAACCCAGTTTGGGTGGGGTTTAGTTAATTATTTTGCTGCTTATTTTCTGTTGTTTATTTCAGTTTATTTGCAGCAAACTTTTTTCTTTTTTACAAACACGATCTGGGCTTAATCAATTCATACACTTGCACACACAAGCACACCTTAAGTGAAGGTCGCTTGGTTTACACCACCAAGCCAAGACTTAACATAATAAATTTATCTCACCACATCAAAGACAAAAGATATATTGTTGATCTCCCTTCACCCTTTCTGTGTTCCATGTGTCCTTCCATCATTGCATCACCAAGGCATCAGTCGTGGAGACTATTAGGCCTTCACCCCCAGTTTCTGCTTGGGCGTATTACTCCTCCCCATTGGGTTCAAGTTCATAGCCCTTCGAGTCCCCATTCCAATTCTTTTCCCTGTCCTTCTGATTCCTCATCTGATTTTGAACCTCCTTCACTACATATCATCACCATGTCTGGACCCACAGCAGGTGCAAGACCCCAATCTGGTGGTGCCTCCGGTGTTATACTGGTGGTCACGTTAGGCGGAACAGTCTCAGGAACCATTCCAATAGCCCCCATGCTCCCCTTTATGGTTGAGCTAAGTCTACTGGATCTCAACCAGTTGATAAACGACCCCATACACCATGATGTTGTTTGGCCCTCTATGCTGACTAAGCTTCCCTCAGACATCCCAAAGTTTGAGGGTATTCTTGGAGAGGATCCTACTAACCATGTCCGATCCTTCCACATGTGGTGTTCATCCAACTCCATAACCGATGACTCCATTTGTCTTCGACTCTTCCAATGTATGCTCACTGGAGATGTTACAAAATGGTATGTAGACCAGCCTGCCGCCTCTCATTCCATTTTCGCGATGCTTGCTAAAGCGTCCTTGTCCTATTTCTAGTTCCCTCTCTGGTACGACACTGGTACTGAGCATTTGACCACATTCTGTCAATCCTCCACTACTCACCTTTCTGACCATGTTCAAGAGTGGCATCGAAGGAGGAACACATGTCATGCCCCACATTTGGAAGACCGTGTTTATCTAGATTGGCTTCTCAAGAGCCTTTTATCCCCCATCAGGAAAGATGTCGCGTCTCATTTTCCTTAGACCAAGGAAGAAGCTCTTTGGACCGCTTTGAGATATGATTTGATTTATGCTCAATTAGGTTATGTCTATACCGTTATTCCATACCTCCCTCGTCCTAGCAGTGCTAATGCATTGGGGGCATCTCACGCCGTCAACGATATCGTTGGATCCATTTCACACTCTTTGCCCTATTCTCAGCAGAGTTATGGCCCGCAGGGGGCACCAATTCCTCCAACATTTATGCCCCTCCTACTAGCAACATGTTTCCAAGGCCTCTACCTATTTACCAAATTGTTGCTCCTTCTTATGCACATCTTGGCGCTCCAGCCCCTCAAGCATTAGCGCTGCAGCCTCCCATGCATCCTCAACCCCAGCAGCCACCACCCCCTCAGGGTTGGGTATTTGCACAACAGAGTGATACCAATCCCCAAAATTCAAAGAAAAAGAATAAGGGGAAGGGTAACAAGGGTAACCAAGGTAACCAGCCTAGTGAACCCGAGGGAAACTAGCCTAACACCAACAACCAACAACAGGGCGGCCAGCCCAAGCAATACAAGGCTATTTGTACGAATAAGCCTTGTGCATGTTGTGGTGTACATGGCCACTACACACATGAGTGTCCCCTTTTACCCTAGATCCACCAACTATGGGAAGCTCAAGCAGCTCCTTGAGGTCAACAATCGCCTCAGAATCTTGCGCCACCTCAACGTTCATGCTCACAAATCCTTTCCCTCAACAAGAATTTGTTGTTGCTCAACCCCAGCCAAGTCAAGAAGCCAACCCCCCCAACCTTCTGGTCTCAGTGACTACTAGATCCTCATGATGGATTCTGATGAGGTCAATACCTCTGATCAACAGCCAGATCCTCATGATGGATTCTGACGAGGTCAATACCTCTGATCAATAGCCAACTCCTCAGCACTCTATTGTTACCATCTCAGTCGAGTCATCTAGATCGACCCATTCAGGACCTCCTCCATTTGTGGGTGCCTCTCCTATGTTCCCTCTAGGAACTGTTCCGCCAGGTCTTAACCATCCAGGAGCCATTCCACTGAGACATTACCCTGTAGGCCAGATACCTTTCTTATTCCTCCCTCCGAGAGTATTTTTTGTCCCTGTCATCGCTTCGCTAGTCCTTCCTAATGTGACTTTGGGGATCCCAGTATGGTAGATTGGTCCCCCAGCAAACATTCTGCCTAGTTAGCCAAGATCGTATCATGCTTTGACCCCGGTTCAACCGGTCCCCATGACCCTTGCCGCTGCTTCAGTACTATCACCACCTCAACAGGAACCAACTCTTGTTGCGATAACATCTAGCTAGGGGGGCAACGCCAAAAAAAGAAAGATTCGAAGGACAAGGCTCCCCAAGCTCCTCCAGCCCCTAAGGTCCCAAAGTCGTGCGCTTTATGTGAAGTTGTTGGGCATGCCACCAACAATTGTCCTGAACATCCTGAACTTAAACCTTTGGTTCATGAAGCGTTCCCTGAGTCGAATATTCCAGAAGTCCATGTTGACATACCGGTCCCACCTAAGGAACTCAAAGTGCTTCACACAAACCATCCTTGTGCCCTGTGTGACATTCATGGTCAGTATTCCCATTATTGCCCTTGTTTCGATGAGTTTCACGATTGCCCTGGGGTAATTCGTGACTATGAGGCCACTCGTAGTGGAACCTCTACTACTCTACCTGTGGATTATGGTACCATCAGTCAACCAAAACAGGGAAACTCTGGCCCTTCTATTGTGATCCTTCCCCTCGATGTCGAGATGACGGACACCACAGGGCTCATTCTTTACCTGTCGTCATCCTTGAGTTCCTAGCCGGCAAACCTTCTTGAGGTTGTTGCGTGTATTTTTATTGCACCTTTTTCGACAGAATCTGAGGTCTAAACATTAGTACACCCTCCATCTACCAGTCCGTTGTCTGTCATTCAAGACGATGCATATGTGAACCTTATTCCTCAAGTTGATGCACTAGGTAATGCCGTCGCATCATGTAGTCAGTCTTCCTCCCGTCCGCCCATCTCCCAACCTGATGAGGACACCATGGAAGCTATGTCTACCCCTAATTACCCCCACACTTAATTAAGGGGGCATTTCTTCAAAGGATTTCGAAGGCCATCTCCTTCTTAATTATCCCAATGCGCTCTACCTACAGAAATGTTGCTCACAGTACATCCCTTTGATTTGAGCCATAATGTTAGGTAGATTTCATCCTCTCATCCGTTGTCTTTTGCACCTTTCAGATGGATCCATCATCCACACTGTATATTGGCCATGCCGATGGTGCGAGTCGCTTCTCCCAGAATCTAGCCTCGGCAGCCTGGGCTATTTTTACCCCCTTGCATAAGTTAGTCCTTTCAAACAACGTGTGCATTGGATCTGCCACCAATAATCAGGCTGAGTATGATGCAGTGATAGGTTTGTTAGTCGATGCCCTCGCTCATCGCATCCTTCATCTTCATGTTCGTTTAGATTCCTTGCTACTTGTCATGTAATTGAATGGTGTGTATCATGTGCATAACCAAGTCTTATTTAGAAAATATCTACGAGTGAAGCTATTAGTATGTGAATTTGAAACCATTACATCCAGTCATGTACCTAGAGCCCAAAATCACTATGTAGATACCATTGCAAACAACATTATAGATTGGCATGTATCACATGTATACCACAAAAGATAACCACACAAATGGAAAACCATCACCGTCATACAAAATGCATAATCATATTATGTATCGTATTAATGTTTGGAGCCCGTAGCTCTAAATACATCCAGTACGCCCATAACATATTGGGCGGCACATAGGCCCCTACGTCTCCTTTGGAGGATCTCATGCCAAGTTGGGTCGAGATGCTTGAATCCCTTTTTCAAGCACTTGGAACACAATGGCGCTCCATAAACTCCTCCTGCTAGGGGGTATCATACCCACCTTTGCATACCATATTACTATCCCATGCTTGGGGGCATGATGGTTTTCCCCTGGCTATCTTCTCAATTAAGTCTCAGCCTAGATCCCACTGAATCTAGGTATGGTCGATTATCCTCCCATTCCTTGGATACTTTGTCTTACCGACCTCTCCGGCGAGCCATATGCACATCGCACATCATAGAAGTTTGATACCATATCTTCAGATGTTCTACTCCTTTACCACCTAGTCCCCATGTTTGACTTAATGGCTGAGGATGATTCTAGACCTCCTCTAGTAGTTCATTCTTGTTTTCCTCTTCCCTTAATTCTTCACCAGGAACCATTGTTCCAGGAAGCATTAAGGCCATCTCTAGATAAGTAAGGCCACTTGCCTGAAAGTTTCTGATCCCGATTCTGATGGTAGGTTTGTCTACTACGATCTCCACAAGATTTAGGGCCTTCTCCTCCTCCCAAATTGGAGGGAAAAAACCCCTTTATAGAAAAATCCCCAAATTTTCTATCGCCCATTGCAACTAGACCATAGCTCAATTTGATGAACTATCAACACCATTGGAAATATCTCACTGAGCTCTAAAATGGGTCTTCCTTAGTTTTTGATGATTTAACACTTCACCCAGAAACCATTTTTCCAAGGTCACTTCGTCGTCTCACAAAATTGAATTTCGTCATAAAGTGACACTTGTACTTTGAGGTCCACCTCCTCTTAATACTTGTCGTACCATATGTCGATTTTTGTCGTGAGTAACCATCATTTACTCATGTTTTCATGGTCCCCACCGGGCCTAGTTTGTGTGGCAGCGTCATCGAGTCACCCTTGTTCAGAGCATCCGCGATGAGTCACCCTTGCATTCTTGGAGTCTATTTCATGTCCCATCATCTCATGTCACAATATTCCATCCATATTTGCATACCATTCATCATGTGTTGCACATTTTGGCCTCCAGTCAACTGGTCCCCACCGCCTCCAGAGTTGAGTCAGTTGCTGCCATGTTAACCATGCACTTTATATGCTCTGACAAGGGTAGTCGTCTGTTTGTCCCTCAATCCCATTTCCCCATTATCCCCGGTGTCAGTTCATTAGTCACATTACTATTTTCCCTCATGTTTTAGTTGAGGATCCTCATTGCCTCATCTATCGCAGGTCCTATTCTGTCGACATTAGCTCATTTATTCCAGAAGAATGGCATAGAGGGCGGTGTATCTCAGTTCCAGCTTCCATTCTTGTTTGACGCCTTGGATCGAGCAGAGGGTCCCATTATTTCCCTTTGACTTAGCCGTTTCATGTTAATGATCCTTACTCTTGATGGTCCAGTAATGAAACAGATTCTACCAGTGATTCCTGCATATGTGTGAGATGTTTCAGACCTCATGAGGGGGTGGCCCTTTAGGTAGCCCCCCACATGCCCGGATGCACACCTACTATGCTATAGCCTCAAATGCAGTTCCGCGGAGTTGATGGGTTCGGTTCCTACCGATTGCAATGTTCATCGCATGTACGTCTCCTCTAGATGATCCATTCAGTTTTGCAGAACCCTCCCTTATTTAGCAGGGCTTCTTTGGTTGTTCTACCCTCCCTCCCACCCATTTTTTGAGGAAAGGGGCATTGTATCTCATGTACTCAAATATTATTGTATTCAATCTTGGCTCACGTTTTTACTAGGTGCATTATGTAAATGGGACACATTGTATTATTTTCTAGCTCTATTATGCCAACATGTTATGTACCATTCAACATGTACTTTATTGCTCAATTTCATATTTCTAGGGAACCATTATTTTTGTACTAAGTTATCTCGACAGGTATGGGTATGCCTCCCCCACCTCATTGAGGTCCGGTGCCACAACAAAAAGGAGACTTGCATTAGTTTCGCCCCCTCTATCACTATCCTCTCTCAGCTTCAACTTCATTGGTCTCTCTCTCTCTCTCTCCTTGACTCCCCTGTGTTGTCTAGTGATTGTGTCTTTACAGTGTACTTCGGTCATACGCTTTGCTCCTAACACTCGTACGTTGGGGGGCAATCTCCTATCACCAAAAAATTGATCATCTAGCCTAATTTACTAGATGGATCGAAGTACACCATGTAAAGCCGATTTTACCTAAGTAAAATTGCTTTCACTATGAGAAAATACCTAATAAACCACCTTTATTAAGTAATTTATAGTTGAACCCATGAAGAATAATTAAATAAATCACTATTGATTTGATTTTCTTTTAGGAATAATTAATTAAACCATTGTTTTATTATTATTCATTGTCAAATTTGACCCAATCATGAAAAATAAACAGATAAATCATTATTTTTCTCTAAGAATAACTAATTAATCATTAATTAATTACTATTCTTTGTTAAATTTGACTAAATCCATTAGGAATAATTAAATAAATCATTATTTGTTTATTATTCCTTAACTAATTCCTTGAGATAATAAATAAATCATTTAT
>APFE030919035.1:15228-61620 GCA_000404065.3 Pinus taeda | reverse complement strand
GAGGATAACTCAATATTTTGTTATAAATAGAAGGGTTTTCCATTCATTATTCACTTTTGATTATTTTCATTGTTGCACTCACTGTTGTAACTCTGATTATTTTCATTGTCGCACACCATATTTTTGCTGGGTTTATTTATTATAGAGGAGAGAGACTCTATAGAAGCTGAAAGCGTTTGAGGATAGCTAAGAACCCATCCCATAGAGGGGGACTCATAACATATATTTGTTCCCTTCATAGGTGTTATAATAAAATCATTCTTTACAAATCTAGTTTCCATTGGATGTTTTGGGGTTATTACTCTTCATTTTACTGTTTAACTATGATTGCAACATAGATAATGATTTTGGTAGGTTTTGTTTCTATCAGTGGCTGCAAATCTACAATGATTAGCAGTCATTTATATTGTTGATATCGTTTGTCATCCACGATCTTAAGTGGGTTCTTTTTGTACATCATTGAGAAGAAAAAACTACAATAATATGGGAAAAACAATGAGATATGCAAACTCTCCATGTATGAAAGATTGTGGTGAGATATAGTAGATTTGTGGGTATTGATGGACATACTAGTGGCCCACCCAAAAAGAGAAAGAATCTATGCTAGCACATTTATCTCCATAAACTCTTAATTGTAAAAGATAAGAATGTCATCGAAAAATATGAGATGAGTGATAGCCAGAGTCCACACATTGAGAGCACCATTTAACCTTAATCAAGATACGACTTAAGCCTTCAACCATCAATAAGAAAAGTAGAGGAGATAGAGGAAAACCCTAGTGCAATCCTCTTTGAGCATGGAAAAAAGGGGAAGCTGAACCATAAATGGGGACCACAAAAGAGGCTGGTTGTATGCAACTCATAACCAAATTTATGAAATTTAGGTTGAAGCCCAGATGGGTAAAAAGGAGCCTTATAACAATCCAATTTACTCTGTTGTAGGCTTTAGATAAATCGATTTTGATAATTCTCCCCTTTAGATTTTAGGTTTTTATTTGTGAATACCTTCCTGGGCCACACCAACTTCATGAAATTGCCTCCCCTCCAAGAAAACAAATTGTTCAAGTGACGTGAATCTGGATAAGATGGGTTTAAGTCTGGAAGCAATAATCTTGACAATGATATTGTAAATGACATTACAGAAGGAAATGGGACAAAAGTCCAAGAAAGAAAGATGTTGATTCACTTTTGGAATAAGAGAGATGAAGGTTGAATTGAAATCTAGATGAATTCTCCCCTCCTTCCTAGATTCTTCAATCACCCCTAAGAGTTCAATTCCCATAGTATCATAAAGCTCAAAAAAAAAAAATCAACACCCCAACCATCTGGCCTAGGACTTTTATCTTTTTGAAAATTGTGCAACACTAAGTGGAGCTCCTCCACAGATTCCGCCTCCATAATTGCCCCGCTTTCCTCTTCGTCAGCCATTCTAGGGAAGTGTTGGGCAATTCATTACTTCAACAATTGTTGTTTCGAGAGGTGCTCTAAAAAGATCTTCAAAGTGTTGCTTGCCTAGATTGGCCAACCCATGAAAGGATGAGGACCTCATTGGCCTCATCATCAAGCAAACTCTAAATGATGTTTACCATTTTCTGACCTTTAGCAAAGGGCTAAAAAAGATTGGTATTTTCATCTCCACTTTTTAATCAAATGGCTCTACTTTTTAGTTGCCAATCCTCTTTCCAAGTTGTAAGAAAACCAATCTTCCTTTTTTCAAGATTTATGTGGGTCTCATTGGATCCTTGGGAGGAGAACCATTCCCCTCATGAATTTGAAATGATATGGAGTTTCCTTTCTATCTCCTCCAAATCTTGAACTTATGATATTTTCTTCCTTTTCACCCATTCCTTTGTCTTTTGTTTGAATAACTTTAGGTTTGCTTCAAATTAGGCAATTGCCATGCACCCAAGTGGGGGTTATAAGAAATCTAGTGAGACTTTACAAGGTTTATGAACCCCTCATCCTTTAACCATGCTGAGTTCATCTTGAACGGGTTGGCCGAATTTTTTGGGTCCCTTTTATATCTAAGAAAATAGGGAAGTGGTCCAATATATCACCCATTCTAGTCCATTGCTCAATCATGGGGATGGAATCCACCAAATTTTCATAAAGGAGGAATTTACAATTCTCTTTGCAATCCAGTCTTCCCTTGATCGATGATTCCTCCAAGCAGCGATTAATTTTACTAGCTTCACATCTCTTGAAGAAATCCGCTAAGGGATCTGGCCTAGCTCAATGGCCTCGAGATTCTGAGGGTCCAAGAGAGAAGTTCAAATCACCACCAATGATAATGTGATTGGATTTGAGGAGAGATTTGTGGAGAATATTTTCCGAAAAATATTTGTGATTTTGGGATGGCCCATAAATGTTTATTAGAGTAAATGTTAGGCCCAATTCCAAGGAGGAGGCATTGACTCCCATAATAGACTCCATACTCTAGATATTTGTAACATGGATTTGTCTAGGTCTCCAACCCACTGTTAGTCCCATAGAACGATCGAGGGAATCTAAGGCTGAGAAATTCCAACTCGTAAAGAGGGCTTCAAGGCAATTTAATATATGTATACTATTGCCAAGGGTCTCTTGAAGAAAAATAATATCTGGTTTAATAACTTCAATGAGCCTTCTTAAAGTGTGTTTTTTATGGGGACATGCCAAACCCCAACAATTAAAGGACAAATGTTTTATTTAGCAATCCCATAGGCGTTGGGCTTGATCCAAGGGCCCCTTTAATAGACAATTTTTTACTAGCAACAAGGTCTACGTAGGATTGTCCGTGGTTTGTAGCACAATTGGAAAAAAGCATGTTGGCAAGCCCTTGTGTATCCAAGCGATTGAAAGTTCAATCCCCCCAGACATGTCTCACTAACCAAACTTAAAAAAAAGGTCTATGCAGGCTTTCTCCTTGGATTTAGAAATACGATTTTTTCTACTGCGACTTCTGCCTTCCGTAGGAGAAAGTGAAAGCTGACCCAAGCCCCAGAGAATACCCTCCTTTGGAGGAACCACCAACCAATAGTGAAGATTATATAGGACAACTTTGGCTTCCTGATTATGGATAGGAAAGAACATAAGAGGATGATGGTGAGGACGAATCACCCTGTGCATTAGGGTAGGGACAAATAGTCGGAACAAGAAGGGATGAAACATTCTTAGATAGGCTACTAAAAGGGATAGCATTAGAACCCTAAAAAACCAAAGAGATGATAGACTAAATAAGAGGAGGATAAGGACAAACATAGTTTAAAATTGGATGAGAAAAAGAAGGGAGGGGATCTAACGGGGTACCTTCACAACTTGAAGCCTTTTTGATCAAAGACAGAACATCCAACCTTGAGCCCACTTCCGCTTGGAGAGTGATACGATTAACATTTGCATGAAATTGAGGTTTCAAGCTGATCTATGTAACCCCTAACGTCTAAGGGTGAACTCATTGCTCATTACTATAGTTTGAAGTTGAAGCAATAGTTATATTCACCTTTTTATGAAGGGGAAGCACATAATGTTTTACAAGATGCCCATGTTTATGGCATTGCCTATAATGATAAGGTACCCCTTTATTGACCAGCTATAGTGGATTGATCTCAGGGCTCATATCGATCACCCCGTCCAACCCACCCTAAAGATCAACACTGATAAGGATTCGTACCATAAACATATCTCTTGAAATAAGATAAGAAGAGTCGTGCTCCAAGTAAGTCCCTAGTAAGTTCCTAATGTCACAGACGATAAGCTCGTGTTAGAGGTGCACAGGGAGGTCGAGGAGCCTAACCTAGAGAGGCACAATGTCCATTCATTCTCACCTGGCATTGAAAGGGGTGACCATGGTTTGAATACTACATGCACATAATCACTCTTCCAAACCTTACCCCTGACTACTTTTGCATTCTCTTCTTCCTGGAAAATAAGATGAAATCATCCTTTGGCTAAAACTTTCACTATCAGGGAATTTTTTTATCATCATAAGCATCTCGTTTTTGGCCCAAGCAGTAAGACAAGGCATGCCAAATTTCCTCCCTCAAATCTAACCAACCAATGATTTTTGACTTAAAACCTCTGCCTATTATATGGGCCACATCCGATCCTAGGGCCAAGGACATCTTCACATTTACAACCTGCTTGATACATTGGTCTTTTTCCTTTTTCCCTATGCCTCACTTGTATTCCTTTAGTTTTGTCAGTGCTAAACACTACTAGAGGTTCCTTATTGAGTAGCCTTTCTTTAGATCCCCCATAGATTAACCTCACTTCATCCATCAATACCACCAGGTCTCTCAATAAATTGCTTGATGCAGGCAAAGTAGGAAATGTGGGGGAGGAATGAAGATGGGGTTACCTTGGGAAATTGGAGGCCATCACTAAAGTTGAACCCCTCCAATAAGCTGGTGTTCGTTGATGCAAACTGTGTCCCAAACCCTAAATCTCAGGATTCATAATATTGTGTTTGAAGCAAAGAATGATCAAAGACCTTAGAGTTCCATGGAGTTGCGAGGAACCCTTGATAACTTTCAACACTACAATGTCTTGCCCCACCGATGGTATCCCCACTCATTGAGGAGACAACATATGGAAAGGGTTCCATCCTGCTAGGTGTATGAATATCCGAGTTTGGGGTTTCTTGAACTTTGGAAAGAGTAGGTCAAACCTCCCTAAACAAGCTTTTTTCCCTCCCCCATGTAGCTCGTGACTAAGAAGTGACGACTGGGCCCATATAGCCTGTTAATCAATTTCATCATGCTCATAATTGAGAGGTTCTTCGCCCCCCATGGGGGGGGGGGGGGGGGGGGTTACTGCTTGGTTAGAATTAAGATCTATCCAACAATGTCCCCTGTGATACGTCTGCAAGGCCACTACAATGACTATCAACTGAAAACCTTGAGGCCTATCATGAGTATCTGAATAGCAATAGACAATAAACTATAGAATAAAGGTTGATAAAAAACTCACGATTAGAACTCGCTAAGGCTACCTAATTGACGACGACCTATAAACCTTAGCCATAAACACTTGTGTCATTTTTACAATGTGCCATTAATATATGATATAGAATTGAAAAAAAAAAGTTACACATTAAAAATTTGATTCCTATAAATATTTAATAAATATAAAGATTCCTATAAATATTTAATAAATATAAAGATAACCTAAATTTAAAATGGTTTTCAAAATTAAAAAACCAACTTGAAAATATTAATAACAAAACATTTCTTTATATTCACATGATTTAAATTTAATCACATAAATTTTAAGGTTTGCAAAATTAAAAACAGACTTGAACATATTAATAACAAAACATTTCTTTATTAAATTATTGATTAAATATTATTTGTACTTTAATTTTTATAATTTGTTAGATGGATTAATTTTAACTTAATTTAAAATAGAAATTAAAACCCATTATTATCTATCTTGCAAATCACGTATTATAATAAATTAATTTAAAGATTATTTTAATGTTTTGACTTCCTGTTATAGAAACCTGTCTTAAAGCTAACCTCCAGAAAAATGTAAGGAAAATTTCGAAGTAAAACTATCCTTAAAAATAATATATTAATAACATATATTTATATTAAAATCAATCCCGCACCGTCGCTGAATCGGCCATTGGTGGCTGCCTGGTATTTACTTACCGTGCGCTATTTGAAAAATTCAACTCCGTTTTCTTCGTCTGAGTTGAAATTTAGGGCGCCCTCGTTTCTTACTTTCGCTCGAAGATTCATTAAGAAACGTAATCGTGTTTCACCTGGGATTGTGCCCCATTCATACTTGTAGGCGGTATCGTTGACGCGAGGCTCGTAGCCCAGCTCAGCTTTACAGCGACGCGCCCACACGATAAGACAGTTTTGATCTATAGTCTAATCCAATATAGATGTAACCGAGGCCATTCTTAAGGGGATGGGGCAGAGTGAATGCAGAGAAATCTTAAATAGAAAAGGAATTGCCTGCATTCATTCTGTAATGATTCTGTTAGTGGCAATCACGTGTGATTTACACGGTCCATTGGGATCACAGATCCATGATTTATGATTTTCACGCGTCTTGACTTTGTTTCTAAGGCAAGGGCAGCCATGCTGCTCCTCCTCGAACTTTTGTTTTGGGGGCTGTTTCATGGTTGAGTTTTCTGTCGGAAATTGGCCTTCTGGGGATTGCAATCAATGCAAGGTTCGATTTCTGGCTGCTGCAAAAGAGGGGAATCCTTGGTGGGTGTCTTGTGATACAAGGGACTGATAAAATGCAGCTATGGCGGAAACAGATAGGCGCTGAATTGTAGGAATTGATTAGGGTACTTGCAAAATTGCAGTTTTAGAAGAGATCCGGATTGAAGGTTGCAGCTAGGCTTTGATTAAGAGGGATTGGCTATGTGGGTTGGTGATAGAATGCCGTTTTATGACAGATTAAGGTTGGACCAGGGGCTATGTTCGTTGGGCTTTGGAGAAATAGAGGCCTGCTAGAGATTTGTAACAGAATAAAGCCAATGGCAAGCATGAGGATTGCAGTCTTTTGATGGCTACAGAGACGGTCAGGTTTGTTATTATATCAGTTTGATTCGAGTATTGTAACTGTATACCAGTAAAGGGGATATTTCGTCTTTGGGGCTATTAGGTTTTAGAGTTTCAAGCAGAAGGTTTCGTG
Source organism: Pinus taeda (assembly GCA_000404065.3). NCBI lineage: Eukaryota > Viridiplantae > Streptophyta > Pinopsida > Pinales > Pinaceae > Pinus > Pinus taeda. The sequence goes on along the minus strand of APFE030919035.1, from coordinate 54,987 downwards.
ATAGTATGGCTTCATTAGCTCCATCCCCAGCTGCTCTTCCTGGTGGTGGGAGTGCTGCTGCACCTCCTGTGGGCAATAATGGGACAACCTCCCCCCCAACTGCTCCTCCTGCAACCCCACCAGTTTCATCCCCTCCTCCTACATCTCCCCCTCCTCCACCTGCTTCTACTCCCCCAGTCTCTGCTCCTCCTCCGTCCCCAGTGACTGTTTCACCACCTCCTGCAACTGCCCCTCCTCCCACTCCTGCTGTTCCTCCAACTGTTAAATCTCCTCCGCCTTCGTCAACCTCTTCTCCACCACCTGCATCATCTCCCCCTCCTAGTGCATCTCCTCCTCCTCCTCCCAGCAACTCTTCTCCACCACCTGCATCATCTCCCCCTCCTAGTGCATCTCCTCCTCCTCCTCCCACTGCAAAATCCCCTCCAACTTCCCACTCGCCACCTCCTTCACCAACCCCATCGCCGCCACCCTCCAAATTGTCCCCCCCTCCTGCTCCTCAACCTTCCAGAAGCTTATCTTCACCACCACCTCCAAATGTTCCCACATCGAAAGGCTCTCCATCTGCACCTGTTTCATCTGGATCACCTCCATCTCCAACACCACCATCAACTACTCCTCCAACTCCAAACTCATCTACTAATTCGAGTTCGACCCCCAACACTCCTTCACCTCCGACAGCTAGTGGAGGGGGTAATACTTCTTCAATAGTGATCGGAGTTGCAGTGGCTGGGTTAGTTGTCCTCGCTTTGTGTGCGGTTCTGTTTTGTATAAGGAGGAAGAAGAAGAGAGATGGGTATCTTGGCGACCACTATGGGCCTCCTCCACCGGGAGGTGCTTCATTCAAATCAGGTAAGATATATTGGCTTCTACAATTAACTCCACACTGAACTTGTTAGTGCTTTACCATGCATTTTCCTGATGAGTTAGTGCTATTGTAGATTCCGTTCGTTCCATTACTTCCAAGTTACCATTTGTTTAGTAGAGCACTGTTGAGATGATAATCACTGTAACAGACTTCCATTGTTTGATTCACAGATAACACTTGCATAAATAATTAAAACGTGCAGAAACAACGAACCTTTCTTTGACATATGTTTAGGAAAACGCCTATTTTTTGAAATAAGGAATATGACCTGTGTTGTATTACTTCTTATGTTTTGTATATACTCACATTTTGATTCCATGGAATAACTTTCTTCTGTTGCATTGCAGATGGAATGTATGCCGCTGTTTCACGTACCTCAGAACAATATCTTGTAAAAGTTTCTCCACAGCCTTCTACTCCAGGACATGGCTCCTCAGGAACTGCTGCTTTTGGAGTTCCACCAAGCTCAGTGGATACACCTGGGCTTGGCAATTCATCCTGGTTCAACTATGAAGAACTGGCTGTTGCAACTAATGGATTCTCACCACAGAATGTTCTAGGGGAGGGTGGTTTTGGATGTGTATACAAAGGATACCTACCAGATGGGCAAGTGGTGGCAGTTAAACAGCTCAAGGTGGGTAGTGGGCAAGGAGAACGAGAATTCCGTGCTGAGGTAGAGATTATTAGTAGGGTGCACCATAGACATCTGGTTTCTCTGGTGGGTTACTGCATTGCTGACAGTCAGCGATTGCTTGTATACGACTACGTCCCAAATGGCACCCTTGAATACCATCTGCATGGTAGGAAACAATTCTTGGAAATCTAATTAGAGCTCCTGAACGCTGATTTTTTTGCACCACCACTTCTTGAACACACTTCCTTATTCACTGAAGCTTTGGCCCAACATCTACACTGTTTGTATCACTCAAGATACATGATTTGTAAAGATGGCCCATATTTTAGATCGCTTCAGGATTGAGAGGACTTAGATCATCTATCTTTTATGAGATATATGATATATGATAATGTTTATCTGCGCAGGGGGGCAAAGACCTGTGATGGATTGGGCTACCAGGATGAGAATTGCTGTTGGAGCAGCTCGTGGAATAGCATATCTACATGAAGATTGTAAACCCATTGCATACTATTCATCATCTATAATTCCATCTTTTTGTTGTCCTGATGTTAATTCATCTTTATCTTGGCTTTAGAGTTTTCTCCAATTGCCTTCTGCAGGTCATCCTAGAATAATTCACAGGGATATCAAGGGATCGAACATTCTATTGGATGACAGATTTGAAGCACAGGTATGGTTTCTTCAGGAATTATCATCACAACCAGATGGATACTTGTGTCTCTGCATTTTATATGCCGTTATGTTGACTAGAGTCTTGCTTCTGATGGTTTTTTCTTATTTGTAGGTGTCAGATTTTGGACTTGCAAAACTAGCATCAGATACCAATACGCATGTGACAACCCGTGTCATGGGAACCTTTGGGTAAGTTGTAGATGTTCTCATTTTGCAGGTTTCCCATGTATAATTTTTGTGATTGACTGGTTTCCTAAGAAGGTCTAGTTGCTGCCCTATGAAGTGTAAATTTGCTTGATATTGATTTGGGTATTTCAGGTATATGGCACCGGAATATGCATCAAGTGGAAAGCTCACTATCAGGTCTGATGTATTCTCATTTGGGGTTGTGTTATTGGAGCTTGTGACTGGGCGGAAGCCTGTTGATGTATCACAGCCTCTTGGTGATGAGAGCTTGGTTGAATGGGTGTGTATATACTATGAAATTATCATCAATCTGATTCTTACATTGTAAATGAAAGGAAAATGCATCATTTATAGGGTGTTTTGCAAGATTATTGTTCCGTGCTGCACTTTATCTTTCCAAAAAGTTTTACTTTGATATGGAACTTGATTCATGTGTGTCAAATTTTCATCAGAAGAATGTTTCGTGTCCACAATGGAAACAGAGTCATGAAGTGTCATATAATGCTTTCATATTGAATTGTGGGTTTTTGATTAGAGGCATTCATCTTATATCAATGAAATAATGAACTGCTGAGGTTTCATGATTCCACGAATCAGATTTACTGCTCACAATTCAATCATCATAAATCCACAGCGTCTTCCTTCTAGGTTTGTAATCTCGGCTGGTGCTAGTTTCCCAGTTACCATTTCTAAATGTAATGGTTGACAGTGCGATTCCATAGAGAGGTTGTGATCAGATTAAGAAAAGGAAAATTTTGAGGTTTTTATGCTGTGTTAACATGTGCCTGATCAAGAACCAATCCATGAGCCTTATAAATGACATGTCACTTTAGTTCTCTGAGATTCATTGCATGTTTTTTTTGAAAAGATACCAGATTAATTTGTCCTCGTAGCAAATGGGGTGGAAAAAGATAGCCATTTAATTGAAATTTTGCCCTACAGTGTTCACCCAGTTCTATAGATGTACAATGACAAAGGAGAGGAGAACAATTTGTAGGAAAAGAAACATAGAAGGATGACGTGGGAGTAAAGAAAATGAGCATAGGCATAGTGAAGAATGAAGGAGAAGAACATGATAAATTAAGATATTTTTTAGATTTTAATATCTATTAATGTTCAGTAATTGCCAAAAATGTGGTCAATGGATCTCAAAAGTCAAAAGTAAAATCCAGTGGTGACATACTGAAGGAATGCCGAAGTGTCTCCTATAAGCTAAAAGGTTAAACATAAAAGTAAAGAAGCTAAACTAACATATGAGAAAAGTAACCAAAATCCTAACTGTAGATACAACATAACAAAAGGCTACAATTCATCGGAAGTAGGAGCAGAATAGGAGGGGGAAGAGGAAGCCCCAACACCCTCAGAAATAGAGGTGGAAGTGGGAGTAAAGGTGGATGAGGAAGAAACATCCATGCTGAACCCATCAACTGCAGAGGAGGCAGTACATTGTCTGATGATGTCCTTATGGGAGAGGCCAGGTCTGAAAGGGCTGGACTGTGAAACCCAGGATGGATTATAGAACGAGTGTGAGGAAAAGAAGGATAAACAAAAGATTAGAGTTAAAATCATGAAAATGTGAAACCTAAATTTAAGAAGAAATATTGAAAACCATCTAATTTAGTGATCCTTTTTCTGGACATCTGGACGAGACGTGGAAATTGCCCTTTAATTCCAGTCCCCGGAATGGAAATATGCATATTTTGAACATTGAGATATGTATTTAATATTTATTCATCTTGTTAAAATGTTTCTGGTGTTTTTTTGGCGGGTAAATATTTATCTTTGTTGGCTGGCCTAAGTCCTTTTGTCACTGGTAGATATTGTGAGATAGCTTTTGTTATCTAATTTCTGTCAAGGTAAGTTAAAATAAATTTCAGGATTGTGCTTAAAGTAATCCATGACTTAATTTCCAGTTTGGTAAAATCCTGACAACAGAATTCCTATTTCATCAAGCCTATTTTGGCTGAACAGAACTCCTTAATAAATCCTATTGAATCATTATAATTTCTCAAACAGTGCTGTCACATTTTTCAACACTTGGAAGTTTGTTATCTTCCTTGCAGTATATGGGGGGATCTGCTTTCTTGTTTACCTTCCTCGCATTGACAAGTGTTAAGTTGTGCAGGCTCGACCTTTACTTAACCGTGCCCTTGAAGAGGGGAACTTTGAAGAATTAGCTGATCCAAGGCTTGAGAAAAACTTTGATGAGGGTGAAATGTTTCGGATGGTTGAAGCTGCAGCAGCATGTGTACGTCACTCAGCTCGTAGAAGGCCAGGGATGGGGCAGGTAGGTAATTGTTTGGTTGGTCCATTTCATTGCATACTTCTCATGCCTTGCAATAATGTTGGTGTGCTGCTGTTTGTCTTTATTTAGGTGGTAAGGGCATTGGAAAGTAATGCTGCAATTGGAGATCTGAACAATGGGGTCAAACCTGGTGAGAGTGTAATGTATAATTCTGCACAGTACTCTGCAGATATCAGGAGATTTCGGAGGATGGCATTTGGCAGCCGTGACAATGCTAGCGATTTCAGTGAAGTCACTAGTGAAAATGACACGAATCTCTCTCAATATAGCAATGAGTTTCGCAAGAGCAAGGAATTAGAAGCTAAACAAACCCGGCTCTGGAAGTCAGAGTTAGCCATGTCATGTGCTTGTGGTGGTGAGTCCCCAAGCAGTGGTGAATCTGAGACACTACCAATAAACAGGTCACATATTTACAGGGATGAAACGAATGAGGAGAAAAGTTCTGGTGAGGCTCCAATTCCAATCAATTGTAAACCTCTTACAGGACGTTAGCTAACCTCTGGGAGAAATTTCTGCCCCAAATGAAAGAATGTATGGGCGGCTTCTATCAATCTCGGAGCAGTAGGCCCACTCTACCTGAATTACTCACATGAGGTTGTCAAACAATTGGATTCTTTGAAGTTCAGGCGACTAAATCCAATGAAGGAAGCTCTGAGCCTTGACAAGTGCTTGGTGGGTATTTGAAAATGGAAGTGTGAAGGTAAAAGCTTGAATTACATTTTTGCTGGAATGCCCGACGTATGAGTAGATTCAACAATAACTGGGTGATTTGTATTCCATGTCACAGTGTACACAACAAAAAATCTTCCTCTTTTGTATTCTTTTGCTCTGATTTGTTTTTTCTTTCTTTTACATAATTTTTTTCCCTCTTCCATAGGATACAATATGATAGCCGATCTTGTTATTATTCAATTGTATATGCCATACTGGCATAGCGACAAGATTTGCCTGGCAATTTATTCTTCTGAGTATAGTCATCACCATTTTGCAGCCTTTTCTCTCTTTCTACTTTCTGTGTATGTACCATTGTTGTATAAATGTTATGTTTTTCAAAAGATGATTCTAAAATTTCCCCAGATTTTGTCCTAATTCACTTGCTGCAATAATCTCTGCGAGTTTAAGGTGTTCTGGAGGAAAGCAGCACCCTTGATAATAGCATCTGGGAATTTCGATGAACTGTATTTTCTTTATGCAGATAATGCTGCTATGCAAATCCTGACTTATCTTAGTTCCTGGTCAGAAACTGTGCGATGTGTCTGTACGAGGTACATTGCAGTGTCGGAGTAGACATTAATGCCCCTCATTGGAATTCGATGTGTATAGAGACCACACTAGAATGCTTCCATTCGTAGTATATAATGAGAAGATAAGCTCCGTGGCACTGTTTCATTGTATAAGTTCTATTATTTTCTCCTTAATAGTTTTTATTCAGGCAGCTAAAGAGGCATGGTAACCTACAGCAGTAAATTTTTGAAGGTACTGAGGTCCTCGAGGGTGGGCATACATAGGTGGTTGTTTCTCCATATTCACCAACTTCGAACTAATGACGAACTCTAAGCATTCAAGCTATACCACTCATGTGGAGTTCAACAGTATAAATCATTTTATTGCAATAATAGCATGTATAGAGGAAGAGATATGCCGCAATCGGTAAAGTTAATACAATAAAATGGAAAAAAGTTTTGAAGTCCAGGGTGGAACTTGGAAGAAATGTGACATGTAACATTGTGGTAAAGTTAATACAATAAAATTGGAAAAAATTTGAAGCCTGGGATGGAGGAGATGTGACACACAACACCATTGTAAAATAAAAAATAAAAATAACTATCATAGACACAAGTTAACTCAATATCTTTTAAGTAGCTAGAGGTTTGCAACTGGTTATTTTTTATCCCTTTGGGTGCTTAATAGATTGAGGATTAAGATGCATCTGTGCTAATGGATGCGGACAAGAAGATGCATGGGATTAAAAGTGTATTGGCAACTCCAAAACCTAAGTGGAGCCTAGAATTTTAAAGCCTATTTGTCAAAGTAAGCAGTATGCATCAACTGTTGTTTAAATCTACGATCAACCAACATGGATGCTTAAAGATTATGCTACCTTTTAGGTCTGAATCATGCAGACTTCACGATGACAAACCATATGTCTCAAATTTGTCACAGCATGTGCCTGGAATATTACAGAAATCAGAAGAAGCCCAGTCATGATGGCTTGTGGTAGGTTTGTATATGTATTTCAATTTGCAGAAATTGATTGTGTTGTTGACTGTTCCAGATATTTGTCAGAAAAGAGTCATGCTAGCTGTATAATTCTGGTAGTTATAGGCTTCTAAAATATAACATTGTTGAAAGGCAGCTAATTTTAGTCTTGAACTTAAAATCATTGTTACAGGATTCCAGGATGCCAGACATGGACAATTACCGTATACTTTCAGCATATCTGAGCATAGAAAGAAGCTTCTCAATACTTGTTACCCAACATAACAAAACCATCCCAGAAACCTGTATGAGAAGTCTATCTTAAATCTCTTAGAAGTGCCGAAGAGAACTATCCGTTTGCAAGGCAGAGTACTTGCAAACCCATGGAGTTTTGAAGCAGTGATGTTTGTGACTTGGTTTTCATACTTCATCTGCAGCATGCATTGTCAACACAATGCACGAACTGCACAAGATATGAAACTAATGTAAATTAAGGACGTACAAAAGCACTGAGAGGCCAGAAAATAGAACACAGCTACTATTCTTCTCACTACCGAGTCTATTCACCAATTCAATAGTTTGCATGCAACGTGAACATAAATTATGTATTAGACTGAGCAAACAGGACACCTAATTGTGTGAACCGGAAGTTAAGCATAAAACTGTCATGTTTCAAGCAGTGATAAGTGCTGCTTCTGGCTCAATTAAATAATTTGGTGCTTGTAAAAGTGTTCAATGGAGTTGAGCATGAGGGTTTCTCTACCTCAGCTCTCCAAGGCACTCTTCTTGCCCGAGGCTGTAGGGATGCAGAGAAACATTTTTGGCTGTTGCTCCCAACCTATAGTTAGGAGGCAATGTGCAAGGAAGAGAAATAGCTTTTTAGAAGAGGACTAAGACTGACTAAGACTTATGCTGGGGTTCAACCCAGTAAAATCCATTGGAGGTTCAATGCCTCTGGAGAATCATCCGAAGGATTTTTTCTCTGAGGTGGTGGCACTAGGGTTTCATAGTTTTCACTTATTTCTCGACCTTCAGGCTTGTGGGGAAGTGGATGGTGGCCGTGAGAGCCTTTTTGGGCTTGAGGTTGAACTGATTTGCTCTTGGCCATGATGGATGGCAGGCTTTTGTTCAAACTGCACTCTACATCCTGGAGCTTGACTCTAAAGGGAATGGAATTCAAGAAAGGTTTCAGAGTTGTTGGGTTCTTAAAAGTGCCCCCCGTTTGTGAACGTTTGGTCTGATTGGGATTCTGAATGTTATAGTCTTGATGTTCAGTGCACGCAGGTCGTGGTTTATTTTTGAAAATATTGTCGTTTGCTATGTGTTTGATTTCTATGCCATTATTGATATGCTTACAACTTCTTCTTTGTGAGGCTTGTAGCTATGGCTTTTTCCATGCCAGGCATTTGATGGGCTAGTAGGACAGGCATATGAGGGTCAAGGGCAAGGGCGAGGGTGAGGGTTCAAAGTTGAGGGGAATGCAAACATAAAGGATATGAGGGTGAGGTTGAGGGTTAGGGTTAGGGCAGAGGGAGATATTATGCCAAACATATTAGTAGGTAGGAATATAAGGGTGGGGGGTGGAGGTAGGAATATGAGGGCAAGGTTCTCTTACCCCACCATTGTAATGTTTTGCATAATATTTGCCCCTACCCCCACTACCACCTGCACTCTCATCCTTGTAGGGATAGATGTTACACAAAACATGTATTCCCCCCACACTTACCCTTTAATATGTTTTGCATAATATGTCCCGTTAGCCTCTATATTTTGCATAATATCTCTTCTAACCCCTACCATTTAATATGTTTTGCATAATACCCACCCCCATCCCCATATTCCTGTATGTTTTGCATAATATCTCTCCCAACCTCCACTCTCATATTCACGTCCTAAATATGTTTTGTATAATATTTCCCTTTTTTAACATGTTTTGCATAATACCCACCCCCACCCTCATATTCTTATATGTTTTACATAATATATCCCGCCTCCCCTACTCTCATATTCTCATCCTACCAAATATGTTATGCATAATATTTCCTCTCACCCTCATATTTGTATGTTTTACATAATATATCCCGCCACTTGCTCCTTGTTATCTATTTATAGTAAAAACAAATGTTTTGCAACTAAACCTTCATGTGAAATTATAAATTTAGATGGAATTCCACGAGTTTAAAGCAGAAGGGAGGGTAATCAATAGGTTGACAAACCATTACACTAAGCACCTAAGAAACCAGATTTAGTGGACAAGGCTCATGTTGTCCCAAATCCCTGCATTGGACATGTTGGTCTAACTAGTTCAACATGTGTCCCATGTTAGATGTGTGTCCCACAAATGTTGTACACTCGAGTTCCAAGTGTCTTACGGTGAGGACACAAAAATAATGTAGATGTTCTCTAATGTATAAAAAATGTGTGCCAATTTGAAATAGTGCACTGAAGTTGTGCTTAGGAGTGCTATTAGTTTATGTGCACAATGGCCATTGTCTTATATATATAGTGAGGGAAAAGTGGTTGAGGGGAAAGACAAAGATGTAAGATGGATTGCTTAATGATATGGGCATGAGATGTGGGACATATGGCCCGTTACTCATCCCTCGATTTTTCTATGAATCTACCCTATTTTGTCTTTTTCATTGGCATTCCATTTATGGTATGATAATATATTTGTATTATTGTATGAGCTTTTGGAATTGCACTATCCAATAAGAATGGAGATGTCCAATGTTTTGGGTCCACCCATTGTTATACCTTTTCCCTCCTTTTATAGTTAGCATACCCCCCACCATTCACTAGACTTGAAAGACTAGTTCCTCGCCTTCACACCTATCACACTTCGTGATCTAACTTTGCCAATGTTTATCTCTGTGCCTCTACTTAATCAACAATCCCCCATTCTAGCTCTTGAAGGTAATAACCCATGTGAGAAAGCATGTAGCTTTAGTTTGCTAATTCTCCATGTGTCTAACACAACTTGCTCACCATCACATTGATTGTTGGACTCTAAGTTGCTCAGTGTTTATACTCCCTTAGCCTTCTTTTGTGCTAATTTGAACGTGCACCAAAACTCTAAACCTAATTGGAATTCAATCCTTTCTTAATCTTGTAGCCTTGTCTCTCAGTTAGCCCTTGCCCCTTCCCTGATTTCCCACCAAGCCTATAGTTCTACCTTATTGTTCTCATCTAATCCTTTTCACCCCCTTTCCTGTCCTTCGGATTTGATCTCTTCTTGCAAGCTTGATAACCTCTAGTTTCCTTGTAGTAACCTTGGCTCCAATAGTTGATCGTTCACTATGGTCAATCTTTCTTTGGTGGTCCTTGACCCTTGTTAATTTTAGATAAGGATGGTATATTTTATGCTTAAGACAATTTACTCAATGTTCCTTTAACAACGCGATGTCAATTTACAACTATATCTCATAGCAATCACATTAACTTATAAACATTGACATTGAACGCAGATAGAACATAAAATCATATGTAGAAAACAAGCCAAGACGAGGACACAAGATGTGACAGATGCCAAGGACAAATCCCAATGTGAGGTAACACTTCAATCAAATCTTTTTATTATTCTTCAATAGTTCAACAAAGATAGAGAGTACAAATATCATAAATACAAGACCAAAATAGATATGTCAAATCAACAGTGAAATCAACCCTAACCAAAAAGTCAACAGTGGTCAAAGCTACCCTAAAACATCCTCCAAATAGTTGTCCAATTCGACCTTCTAGGAGAGTCAAAATCAGCTCAAATTCTTCGGTCAAACCTAGTTAAAGGAGAGGAAATATTGCTACAATTTTTTGCGGTCAAACTTGAAGTCAACGCTGCTCAAATTGTCCCAAAATTCTCTATTTTTGTGCCAATAAATGCGGCTTAGAGAAATCAAACTTTTGGCGCAAAAACCAAGGTCAATGTTGGTCAAATCACCCTAAGTCAACGCTGATCAACGACTCGAAAACTTTGACTTGTTTTACCTAGAAAAACTCAGCCTCTTGCTCCACATGCCTATAAATATTTAATAAATATAAAGATAGATGTTACACAAAATATATGTATCCCCTCCATACTTACCCTTTAATATGTTTTGCATACTATGTCCTCTTAGCCTCTATATTTGCATAATATCTCCTCCAACCCCTACCATTTAATATGCTTTGCATAATACCCACCCACATCCCCATATTCCTGTATGTTTTGGATAATATCTCTCCCAACCTCCACTCTCATATTCACGTCCTAAATATGTTTTGTATAATATTTCCCCTTTTTAACATGTTTTGTATAATACACGCCTATCACCATATTCTTATATGTTTTACATAATATATCCCCCCTCCCCTACTCTCATATTCTCATCCTACCAAATATGTCATGCATAATATTTCCTCCCACCCTCATATTTGAATGTTTTACATAATATAGCCTACCACTTGCTCCTTGGTATCTATTTATAGTAAAATCAAATGTTTTGCAACTAAAACTTAATGTGAAATTATCAATTTAGATAGAATTCCATGAAGTTTAAAGCAAAAGGGAGGGTAATCAATAGGTTGACAAACCATTACACTAAGCACCTAAGAAACAAGATTCAGTGGACAAGGCTCATGTTGTCCCAAATCCCTGTGTGGGACATGTTGGTCTAACTAGTTCAACACGTGTCCTATGCTAGATGTGTGTCCCACAAATGTTGTACACTCGAGTTCCAGGTGTCTTACAGTTAGGACACAAAAATAATGTAGATGTTCTCTAGTGTATCAAAAATGTGTGCCAATTTGAAATAACATTTCTATGTGCATTGAAGTTGTGCTTAGTAGTGCTATTAGTTTATGTGCACAATGGCCATTGTCTTATATATATAGTGAGGGAAAAGTGGTTGAGGGGAAAGACAAAAATGTAAGATGTATTGCTTAATGATATGGGCATGAGATGTGGGACATATGGCTCGTTACTCATCACTCATGAGATTCTTCTATGAATCTACCCTATGTTGTCTTTTTCATTGGCATTCCATTTATGGTATGATAATATATTTGTATTATTGTATGAGCTTTTGGAATTGCACTATCCAATAAGAATGGAGATATCCAATGTTTTGGGTCCACCCATCATTATGCCTTTTCCCTCCTTTTATAGTTAGCAGACCCCCCACCATCCACTAGACTCGAAAGACTAGTTCCTCACCTTCACACCTATCACACTTCGTGATCTAACTTTGCCAATGTTTATCTCTGTGCCTCCACTTAATCAACAATCCCTCGTTCTAGCTCTTGAAGGTAATAACCCATGTGAGAAAGCATGTAGCTTTAGTTTGCTAATTCTCCATGTGTCTAACACAACTTGCTTGCCATCACATTGATTGTTGGACTCTAAGTTGCTCAATATTTATACTCCCTTAGCCTTCTTTTGTGCTAATTTTAATGTGTTTATACTCCCTAACCCTAATTTGAACATGCCTCATCTAATCCTTTTCACCCCTTTTCCCGTTCGTCGGATTTGATCTCTTCTAGCAAGCCTTATAACCTCTAGTTTCCTTGTAGCAACCTTGGCTCCAATAGTTGATCGTTCACTGTGGTCAATCCTTCTTTGGCGATCCTTGACCCTTGTTAATTTTAGATAACAATGGTATGTTTTATGCTTAAGATAATTTACTTCAATGTTCATTTAGCAGCGCAATGGCAATTTCCAATCATATCTCATAGCAATCACATTAACTTATAAACATTGATAGTAAATGCAGATAGAACATAAAATCATATGTAGAAAACAAGCCAAGACAAGAGGACACAAGATGTGGCAGATGCCAGGGACAAACCCCATTGTGGGGAAACACTTCGATCAAATCTTTTTATTATTCTTCAATAGTTCAACAGAGACAGAGTACAAATATCATAAATACAAGACCAAAACAGATGTCAAATCAACAATGAAATCAACCCTAACCAAAATGTCAACGGTGGTTAAAGCTACCCCAAAACATCCTCCAAACAGTGGTCTAATTCGGCCTTCTAGGAAAGTCAAAATCAATGCAAATTCTTCAGTCAAACCTAGTTAAAGGAGAGAAAATATTGCTACAATTTTTTGTGGTCAAACTTGAAGTCAACGTTGGTCACATTGTCCCAAAATTCTCAATTTTTGTGCCAATAAATGCGGCTTAGAGAAATCAAACTTTTGGCCTAAAAACCAAGGTCAATGTTGGTCAAATCACCCTAAGTCAACGCTGATCAATGACTTGAAAACTTCGACTTGTTTTACCTAGAAAAACTCGGCCTCTTGCCACCTGTGCAAAGAAGAGAGAGAGACCTCCAAGTTGTACGAACCAATCAAGAGAGAGAAGATGATGTGATGAGATGATGTCCAAATGAGGAAAATATCACCTCTATTTATACAATTCGTTGAGGGTGAGGAGACCCATCTATTGGGCTTCATGAGCCTACGTTTGACTATGGCCAATCTTGACAATCTGTCCATAAAAGAAATAAATTCATAATTCCATTTCTGCTGGTCAGAATGAGGTGATCTTTATATCAAAATTGTACCTCTCCGAAAGAGGAATCCAATGCAATAATCATAGCCATAATATGAGCTATCTTAAGGTGGAAGTTGGCCCTAGTTGTCAATTTTAACACTCCCTTTCAACTAGAGAGAATTCTACTTGCCAATTCATTAGCATGCCAACCTGTCATCCTTAACCATCCCTGCCATCACTGCGCTGCTATGCTTTGTTGAACCATGAAGTAATAATGAAGAAGTGATTGAAAGTGTATCATACCACTTTCCATTGACTAAAGTCAGTCCTTGATCCCAGATCAAGTTGTTGAACACCATGCATCCTAGTCATAGGGAGTACGACAGTACACGATGCATCCATTGGTAGTGCTAAAGGTCCCTAGCGAGATTTTCTCAACTCATTGGCGAGATGAGAGGTACTTCCCATTAGTCTTGGACTCTATGGGTAGGATGTGTGTCTGGGCAACAATAGGAGAAGGTGAACCACTCATTATGCTCATATCTCTTAGGAGAAGGTGAACCACTTGTCCTATGCATATGCCAATAGTAGGGGAAGGTGAACCACTCACCTTATGGTCGTTGATAGCTAGCTCCAAGAAGTACTCAACACCCCCAGGAGTTCCCAGAGCTCTGTGTTCCACGACTCCAAGTCTCTCCTAGAAGGTTAAGAATTTGACCTTCTTGAGAGGCTTCGTGAGAATATCTGCAACCTGCTCATCTGTCCTGATGTGTTGGAGCCTAACTGCTACTCGTTGTATCATAACTTGGATAAAGTGGTACCTACTATCAATGTGCTTGGAGTGGTCGTGGAACACGAGATTCTCAAATAGACGAATCCCACTCTGGTTGTCGCAGGAGATCATAGTGGTATCTAGCACGTGTTCAAATAGCTCACTGAAGAGCTTCCTAACCAAACTGCTTCACAACAGGCCATACTCGCAATAATGTATTCGGCCTCAGTGGTGCTTAGTGTAATTGATTTCTACTTCTTACTCATCCAAGATATAGAAGCAGATACCAAAGAGAAGCAACACCCAGATGTGCTCTTACGATCCACCACATTGCTAGTCCAATCAACATTTGTATATCCATGTAGCCTCAAATCCCCGTAGTGTATCTTAGCGCATAATGGATTGTGCCCCAGAGACATCTCAAGAGATTCTTGGCATCAATCCAATGAATGTGATGAGATTCGACTATATATTGCCTCCACCTGTTCACAACAAAGCATATGTTAGGATGAGAGTTGACCAAGAACATCAGTGCCCCACAAGTTAACGATACTCGGTATGGTTCACCAATTTAGGCCCAACAACACTTCCACATAGCTTCTTAAAGTTGAGTTCCATCAGAGTAGTCATAGACTTGCAATCCACCATCCCACATTTGTCAAGTAGCTTCACAATATATTTTATGAGAACGGAAAATCTCAATTGATTTTTGCTAGACTTTCAACCATAGGAAATAATGCATCAGTTCTAGGTCCTTCATCTTGAACTCGGAAGCCAATTCCCTCTTGCATTGATGAATGAGAGGGTCATCACTTATCAGAAAGAGATCATCCACATAAAGGACCAGAATGAGAGGTCTGTGTTTTTCAACTTTAAAGTATAGGTTCCGGTCAACATTGCTTCTTGTAAATTCCAACTTCATAAGATAGCTATCAATCCCCTCACACCAAGCCTTAGGGGCTTGTTTCAACCCATAAAGGGATTTCTTCAACCTACATACATGTGTCTCACGATCTTGAACTTTGAACCCTTCGGGTGGTTGCAGATACACTTCCTCCTTAAGCGAACCATGCAAGAACGCAGTTTTGACATCTATCTGATGAAGGTTCCATCCTTGCGTGTCAACAAGGCATTATGGGATTTTTGAGGTCTAAAATGGGCCTTCTAAGAAAAATGTACAACTAAAATAAAATTTATAAGAACCAATAGGATTCAAGATGATGATGTCAACCATGGGGGATGATTCACCATTTTTGGAGTAAAAAAGTACAAAGATTGAAAAATAATAAAATAATAAAGCTATTTTTTCAACTAGTATTTTCAACTAGTATTTTCAACTTATCTCCCTAAGTTTTTACTCCAATTTCAAGCAAGAGTATTCGTTGGACGCAAAATTTAATTCCTCATTCAAAGAGTACCTATGTTGCATACTTTTGATGGACCCTACCACACGAAACATGAGAAACATATGAAAAAACGTGATTGCAATCACGTTTTTCATGTATTTCTCATTTTTCATGTAGTAGGGTCCATCGAAAGTATTCAACATGGATACTCTTTGGATGAAGAATAAAATTCTGCATTCAATGAGTGTTTCCGCTCGAAATTTGAGTAAACCCATATCGAAATACGCTGAAAATACGAGTTGAAAAAATAGTTTTGTCTTTTTTCCCTCTAAAATTTGATGATGTAATCTAATATTATTTTATTATTTCGACTATTATTTTATAATTTCCTTATGAGGCCCATTTTAGACCTAAAAAACCCCCTAATGGGCTATGATCGAACGAATGGTGGTATATCGGCAACTGGTGCAAATATCTCATCATAGTCTACTCTTTCCTTTTGAGAGAAGCCTCGAGCTACAAATTTGGCCTTGAATTTCTTGGCACTTCCATCAACTTCATGTTTGATCTTGTAGAGCCATTTCGAAGTGACCACAGACTTATCCTTGGGTCTAGGAACCACATCCCAGACGTCATTCTTCATGATTGATTCATATTCTTCGTTTATTGTATCTTTCCAAACCTGTTGTTTCACGACTTCTTTGAATGTACAAGGCTCAGATTGTATAATGGTACTCATGGTAGCTAAGTACCCTTGGTACCTATTTGGCTTCTTGCTTTCATGAAATGTCTCGCTCGATGCAATGTATTTCTCGACATCTTCAAGAGTATCTTTAAGCCACAAAGGCCTCTTTCTTGTAGTAGCATTAGGGGAATTTTGAGGTCTAAAATGGGTCTCATAAGAACATTGTACAACCAAAATGAACTTTATATGAACCAATAGGATTCAAGATGATGATGTCTACCATGAGAGGTGATTCACCATTTTTGGAGTAAAAAAAGTAAAAAACAATAAAATAATAAAACTAATTTTTCAACTTATCTCCTTATGGTTTTACTCAAATTTTGAGCGGGAGTACTTGTTTGATGCAAAATTTAATTCCTCATTCAAGAAGTACTCATGTTGCATATTTTTGATAGACACTACTACACAAAATATGAGAAATACATGAAAACACGTGATTGCAATCACGTTTTTCATGTAGCAGGGTCTATCAAAAGTATACAACATGGGTACTCCTTGAATGAGGAATCAAATTCTGCTTCTAACGAGTGTTGCTGCTCAAAATTTGAGTAAACCCATAGGGAGATAAGTTGAAAATGCGAGTAGAAAAAATGTGTTTTGTTTTTTGTTTGTTGCTCTAAAATTTGATGATGTAATCTAATCTTATTTTATTATTTCTACTAGTATTTTCTAATTTCCTTAGGAGGCCAATTTTAAACCTCAAAACTCCCCTAATGAGGGCTCATTAGGAGGTGGATTAATGGCATCCATCAAACCTTCAACAGTGGGCATCGGTTCATCAGATGAAGAGTCATCCTGCTTTTTTGCATCAATATCATCATTGGCCTTCGTAGGAATAGGAAGATCTCAAATCTAAGTGCAGAATCTTCGTCGAAAGTGATGTCATGAATTAATTCCACTTCCCTTTAACTAGACACAGATTCTATATGCCTTTGAAGTTTCACTGTAGCCCACGAATGTTCGTTTCTTCCCAGATGCATCTAGTTTGTTTCTTTTATCTTTCGGCACATGAAAATATATGGGGCAACTAAAAATTCTAAAATGAGAAACATATTTCTTAACAATGAATACTTCTTTGGGTGTCTTGAAGTCCAAAACTTGATGTGGGCATCGGTGTTGGACATACACAATGGTGTTGGCAGCTTCTCTCCATAAGAACTTCAAAAGACCTTAATCATAAAGCATAACCTGGGTGGCTTCTATGATAGTACGATTCTTCCTTTCGGCAACAACATTTTGTTCAGGAGTATATGTGGTGGTAGTATTTCTCTTAATGCCAACTTCTCTGCAATAGTCTTTGAATTTATTAGACTCATATTCGGTACCATTATTGGTCCTCAATATTTTGATCTTCTTCCTTGTTTGATTCTTGACCAAGGCTTTGAAGGAGAGGAACCATTTGAATACTCCGTTCTTCTTTAAGAAATAGATCCATGTCATGTGAGAGAAGTCATTCATAAAAATAACATAGTACAAATATCCACCCAAAGATGTCACGGGCAACATATTTGATATATCAGAATGGACCAATTGAAGAATATCAGTTGTTTCAGTCTCACTTGAGGGGAATGGCCCCCTTGTATGTTTTCCATCTTCACATTCCCGGCAAACACCTTCATGATTTAAGTTGAATTCGGACATCCTTGTGACCATCTTCCTTATATCAGGTAAGGCTTTGAAATGAAGTTGAAAATATTCAGTGCCATAATTCGGATTGAAGAGAGGTGTCACAAAATATTGCTCCCAATGAACTTCTTCCAACTTGATAGAGACCTTCAACCCTGAATCCTAGAGTGAATGAATCTTTTGGATTCTTTTGCCGAAGACAAACCTTCCCATCAATAAATGACACCATAAAACCTTTGTCTTCCATTGCAGATAGAGAAACCAAGTTCTTTTTCAAGTCAGGTACATATAACACTTCTTGTCGGTGAAGGGTTTGAACTTGATTTAAGTGAAGAGTAACAGTCCCAATTCCTTTCACGAGATAAGTGGCATTATACCCAAGTATAATCTCCATATTTGTCTTCTTTTCAACTAAGTTTGAGAGAGCTTCTTTGTACCCAGTGAAGCGCCTTGAGGCACCACTATCAATCAACCAATGGTCCAATGTATCTCGAGGTGAGGCGGTGGAGAGGGCAGAAATAAGACAAAATAAATTTTGTTTTACAACATTAGCTTCATCATACTTGGAGTTTCTCGACTTCTTGGGAGGACGACCACCTCCATTTCGAGCCGCATGAGCATTTCTCTTCCCTTTATAATTGAATCTATTGTTCCTTCATTCAACATTACCCTTGAAGTTGTTGTTATTATTGTTTTCATCATCTCTTGGAGTATCCTTATTGTAAGGGCACTCTTTAGCGAAGTGTCCAAACCTGTTACAATTGAAGTACCTTCCTTTTCTTCCTTCTTTGAACCTCAACTTGAACCCTTGTCCTCGATTCCTTGGACCAACATTGTTCCTTCTTCTAGAATGAGCGAAGAAGGCAATATGATTGTTTCCATTTGAGAGCTTGTCTCTTTCCATCATCCTTATTTTTTCTTGATGCATCTCACCAATAGTTCCTCAAATCCCATAATCTTGTAATTGTTGAGGATGGTAGTGTTTAACACATCCCATTCTCTTATAAAACCTGCAAGTGCACTAAGAGTGAGTTCCCCGTCACCAATGAATTCTCCAATAGATAGGAGATCATTCTTCATCTTGGTGATCCTCATGAAGTAGGATTGGATGGATTCTCCTCTATCCATCTTGATGTCTTTCAACTTGTTCTTGAGAAAGAGAATTTGATTTGCATTGTTCACTTTGAACATCCCAACCAATCCTTCATACATATCCTTAGATGTTTCCAAATCAGAAATATATGCAACCAAAGGCTTATGAATAGAATCAACAATAATCTTCTTAGCTTTTACCTCACCTTTCTTGTACTTGGTTTGAGCAATGATGGATGCATTTGAAGGAGGCTTTGCTATATTTCCTTTGACATAGTCCATGGTATCATTCTCTTCCAAAGTCAAATCTAAAGTCATCTTCCATGCATGATAGTGGCCTTGTCTTTAAACTTGTCCTTGGATTTGAAGAAAGATGTAGTCGTCATTGGGACTAGTTCCAAGTCCTTGTCCAACAACTCCCCTTAGTGATTGCTTTGCTTCACTCTTTCTTGGGATTTGTTTTCACCTCAACTACAATACCATGTTAATTTTAAATAACAATGGTATGTTCTATGCTTAAGACAATTTACTTCAATGTTCCTTTAGCGACCCAATGACAATTTCCAATTATATCTAGTAGCAATCACATTAACTTATAAACATTGACAGTGAATGTAGATAGAACATAAAATCATATGTAGAAAACAAGCCAAGACAAGAGGACACAAGATGTGTCGGATGCGAGGGACAAACCCCAATGTTGGGAAACCCTTTGATCAAATCTTCTTATTATTCTTCAATAGTTTAGCACAAAGAGAGAGTAAAAATATCATAACTACAAGCCCAAAACAAATCTGTCAAATCAATAGTCAAATCAACGCTAACCAGAAAGTCAACAGTGGTCAACGCTGCCCCAAAACATCCTCCAAACATTAGTCCAATTCGGCCTTCTAGGAGAGTCAAATTCAACCCAAATTCTTCTGTCAAACCCAGTCAAAGGAGAGAGAAAATACCGCTACAATTTTTTGTGGTCAAACCTAAAGTAAACACTGGTCAAACTGTCCCAAAATTATCGATTTCCGTGCCAATACATGTGGCCTAGTGAAATCAAAATTTTAGCCCAAAAACCGAGGTCAACGCTGGCCAAATCACCCAAAGTCAACACTGGTCAATGCCTTGAAAAATTCGACCTATTTTACCCAGAAGAAATCAGCCTTTTGCCACATGTGCGAAGAAGAGAGAGCGCTACTTGCCACATGTGCGAAGAAGAGAGAGAGAGAGCTACCTGTCACATGTGTGAAGAAGAGAGAGAGACCTCCAAGCTGTATGAACCAATCAAGAGAGAGAAGATGATGTTCAAATGACGAAAATATCACCTCTATTTATACAATTCTTTGAGGGTGAGGAGACCGATCTATTGGGCTTCATGAGCCTACATTTGACTATGGCCAACCTTGACAATTTGTCCATAAGAGAAATAAATTCATAATTCCATTTCTGCTTGTTAGAATGAGGTGATCTTTATATCAAAATTGTACCTCTCCAAAAGAGAAATCCAATGCAATAATCATCTCCATCATATGAGATGTCCTAAGGTGGAAGTTGGCCCTAGTTGCCAATTTTAACAACCCTCCTACCCAAAAGCTTCTTGAAAATGGATTTAATTATGTTATCTTACCTTAATGGATTCACGTTGAAGATATCATTTGTTCCATCAAGTTAATCACGCAAGGTCTTCCCACTCATGAATATGCCTAATCCAAACCTAATCAAAGACAAATTCCATTCCATTTGTCTGCTAAATGATAATCCCAATATTATTGTTCTTAACACTGATAAGAGTAATGCTGCAACTATTATGAATACCTTCCAGTTTGAATCCAAGCTGCTGGAGCTTCTTTGATACTCCTCTTATAAGCTACCTTCCAGAAAAAAACTCATAAATACTATTACAAATATTGTTACTAGAGCCATCAAGTCTTCCTCCAAAAAACCATCTTATCCCTATTCACCTTCTAACCCCTAGAATCTACAGGCAACTAAAAATCCATAAAAATGGCATCCCCTTAAGATCCATAATCAACACCATTAGAGATTCGACTCATGCCCTTTCTTGCTTCATGGTAGATAAAATTCAACCTTTTGTCAGGAATACCCTTTTCTTCATTAAAGACTTCCCATTTTATTAAAAAAACTAAGAATCTTCACCATGACCAAGAAGACATCATGGTAAGCTTCAGTGATGTTTTCTTATTCACAAAAATCCTTGTTCTTGAAGCCATTGAGTTGATCTCCAATTTGGTTGACCTTGAAACCCTTATCTTCATCAAAATCTTCCTTTCCTCTACATTCATTTCCTTCAAAGGTATATGCTATGAGCAAACAAAAGGCATGACAATGGGCCCCCCCTTATCCCCAGTTGTCACTAACATCTTCATGGAACACTTTGAAACTATGGCCCTTAACTCCTAGCGTTTCAAATCCAAATGTTGGCATTGATTGGTTGATGGTACCTTTTTGATTAGGCATCATGGGCTTCGTTCTCTCAATGCATTCCTCAACCACCTTTCTCTTCATGTTCAATTTACCATGGAATTGGAGGAGGATTTGTCCCTCCCCTTCTTGGATGTTCTTGTTTCTTAGCTTTTTGATGAAACCCTGTCCCACCAAGTGTATCTAGAAAGGACCCGTATCTCCATGCCCATTCTCATCACCATCTTGCTCAAAAATCTGCAGCAATAAAAATTCTCTTTACTAAAGATATTTGGATCTCAAATCCTCAATTTTTAGCTAAAGAAAAAGCTCATCTAATTAAGGCCCTAGTAAGTAGTGGTTGCTCCTTGTTCTAGATAAATGAGGCCTTTCGATTAGCTCACCTTTTGAACTTGAAACACCCTCCTTTAGCCCTTTTACATTCTCATCTCTCTTACCTATATCAAAGGTACCATGGATTGTATCTCTAAATTTCTGGCTAAAAATAACATTAAAACTATATCTAAATCATGCAAAACTCCGAAACAATTGTTTAAGATTTCCAAGGATAAATTTGATTTGATGCTTGGCCCTAGAGTTTACCATATTCCCTGCTTGTGTAGTAAATCATACATACGCTGTAATATCCCCAAATAGAGATACTAGAGAAACAACAATATTTTTAAAATGAGGGCACATCATAAGATGAAATTTTATTTGCATATAAAAATTAGGAATTACAACTATGAAATTTACTTGCTAAAATAAACACAAATACGAAACTATCCTTTGAATTTTATCTCCAAATCGACCTCCAAGCTTGATGAATGATTGCAACCTAGAAAATATGATGTGCTAAGGTCTCATAATTTGAAGTTCTTCCATCGGAACACACCCTTTTGATTAGGGGGCCCATATGCCTATGAAATCAGGGATACTCAAGGTTGTCAGATGTTAAGCCCAACATTACATCATAGATAGAAAACTTACAATGTATATCTTACCCAACTATCAAAACAACCTTCGCCTTTTATCAATTATGGAAGTCGAATTATCCATGGAAGACTCTACCTTCAACCTATGCACATTAGTTAGACTCAAGATGATGTGTAGGTGTGCCTTGTTGACATGAGGACGACCCAAAGTAAAGTGTTAAAGCACTGGAGTTAAGAGAAGGTTTCAAGGAGATGCACATTATTAACTCACTATTTCTCTTGGAGTTCCCTTCCATGAATTTTGGTTAATTGGGATGAGATGACCATGTGCATGGCTAAGGGAGTACTCTTAAGTTCAACTAAAGTAGAAGTGAAGAGAAGAAGCATGCACTTAGTCTAGTTGAGGTACTCTTATGTCAAACTACTGTGAAGTGGGAGAGGAAAAATCATGTGCCTAGTTAGCTGGACCGCATGCTCAATTATCTCCCCATGCATGCACGTGCTGTAGTTAACTCCAAGAAAAGTGCCAAATCATTCCTAAATTAGTGCATGCTTCCTAGTGGTCTTTAGTTCACTCATGCATGTGCCCCAAATAACTCCTAGTCACACTTAATCTTATCCATGCCACCTAAAGAGTGCTTGTCCTCAAGCATTTGTAGATTAGGATGC
Source organism: Pinus taeda (assembly GCA_000404065.3). Taxonomy (NCBI): domain Eukaryota; kingdom Viridiplantae; phylum Streptophyta; class Pinopsida; order Pinales; family Pinaceae; genus Pinus; species Pinus taeda. Next base: position 32,050 of record APFE030919035.1, on the reverse strand, counting down.
TTGAGAATCTCCTCCCCTTCCAATGTTGTGTCCTCCAAGGGCAAGTTTTTCGATTTGATGAGATATTCAGAGATTAATTTACTCCTCAATTGTTTCTCTCTTACTTTCATAATGGTCTCTGGAATAAGTATCAATTTACCACCTTCATCCATGGGAGGTAATTCCGTTGAAGGAGTCTCATGCCGCCCAAGAGCCTTTTTGAGGCATGCTACATGAAATACATTGTGAATCCTACTTGTAGAAGGTAGCTCCAATTCATACACTACTTCACCAATTCTCTCGATTACCTTGAAAGGCCTATAAAATCGGGGTTTGAGCTTTTCTACTCCAATGATATTCAATGAATATTGTCTGTAAGGATGAAGACGCAAAAATACCATGTCTTCCACCTCGAAAGACCTCTTAATTCGATGATGATCAATGTATTTTCTTTGTCATTTTGGTGCAATTTGAATATTCTTCTGGAGTATATTGAGGATATCTTGGTTCTCTTTACCCACTCAAGAGCTTTGGGAGCTCTAGAATTAAAAAAAAGACCAAATCCAAAAATGTAGAACCTCCATCACCATACAAGGATTTGAAAGGAGTCACGCTGATGTTCATGTGATATGTAGTGTTGTAACAAAACTCTGCCAAATGTAACCATTTTACCCATGCTTTCTGCTGTCCCGACACAGTTCCTTAAGTAGCTCTCGAGCCATTTATTAAAAATTTGTAGTTTGACCATACTTTTGAGGATAATAACTAGTGCTATGATCAATTGTTGTCAACTTCATCAATTCTCACCAATGAATATGTGGTCCATGTCACTTACAATCCTCTTATGCACATTATGAAATTTGAATATATGTTCAAAAAATGTACCAACAACTTGTGGAGGTTTAGATTTCAAAGGACATTGACATGAAAAGATCATATTTAGTAAGTCTGTCTATTACAACAAAAAGACAATCCTTACCATTTATCTTAGGCAACCCAATGATAAAATCCATCGATATATGTTCCCACTTTTGGTTGGGAATAGGAAGTGGTTGTAACATCCCTATAGGGAAGGAAACTTCAACCTTGTTTCGTTGGCATTCTATGCATTCCCTCACATGATTGAGAACATCATCCTTCATACCTGTCAATGAGAACCATTCACAAACAAACCTATATGTCTTAAAATAACCAGGGTGACAAACACACTGATTGTTATGAACAACAATTAGAACTTTGTGTTTAAACTTACTTTCGGGCACTAGGTAGATTTTATTCTTGTAATAGATGATGTCATTACATCACTTTATATCTTCCATCATAGTTTTTACCTTCTAAAATATTACAAACATGCAAAATTTTGGCATATTTTGCCAGTGTGTGATCTTTCCAAGAGGCTGAACTTTTTGAAAGTGAGTCAAATAAAGGATTTATAGATAATGCATCAACAACAACATTATTATTCGCCTTGAAAAATTCAATGTTAAATACATACCCTTGTAGCTTACTTACCCATCGTTGTTGTCTCTCATTTAATCCTTTTTGCTCCATGAAATACTTGATGTTGTTATGATCAATGCTCACATTAAACTTTCCACCCACAAGATATTGATGAAACATTTCAAGTGTGTGCATGATGGCTAAAGTCTCCTTATCATATGTGGATGACCTCCTTTCAACTTCATTCAATTTTTGGCTTTCATAAGCAATGATATGCTTGTCTTGCATCAAATCAACCCAAATACCAATACTTTGATGTATCAAACTCAAGCACAAAAGGATTAGAGAAATCTAGTAATTCCAACACATGGCAAGTACTCATTACCTTCTTAGGATGATACATAATTCCCAAAGTCTCATCTGCCCAAACAAAAGCAACCTCCATGGTCAAATTTGTCAAAGGAGTTGTTAATGAATGTTAAACACACATGGACAACAAGAGAGATATGAAAGATAAAACATGCAATACAATTTTTATTGACAAATGATATACATTTATAGTACATTATGTGACCGTTGGGATTCACATCCCAAGGTCTCTTGGATCCCTTTTGTCGTATTGACTTCCACACTAACCCATGAGGTTAGTGTCCAACATCCCCCCTTCAATCCGAAGGTTATGTATGAGTCCAAGAGAGAGCTGTAATACAAAATGTGCAAAAATGCATGGCAGCACTAGGCTGAATGTGCTCTCTGAAATGTTGGTATAAAGGGTGGTGGTTTAAGGATGATCACCAACACTGGAACGCTTAGTGCAGCGCCCAGAACTCTTCCAAAACTGGCAAGAAGCTGAAGTCTTCTGCTAGAGGAAGTGCTCCTATTGTTTTGAAGAGGGAAACCTTCAACCATAAAAGGGAGGTCTCACCCCGCATAAAAGGGAGAAATTCAACCTGAAAAAGGGAAGTCTCAGCCTGTGATGGTTTAAGGATGACTAACAACTTTGGAATGCTTAATGCAATTCCTGGAACTCTTCCAAAATTGTCAAGAAGCTGGAGTCATCTGCTAGAGGAAGTGTTCTCAATTTTGTTCCTGGAATTCTTCCAAAACTGGCAAGAAGCTGAAGTCTTCTGCTAGAGGAAGTGTCCCAGATTGCCAACCGAAGGCATGCTCACGGGCATCTTTGTCTCTGGCTACAACTCTGAAACTGGTGTGGCAGGGTGTGGCTCATTTTGATGTGGCTTGAAGCTTGTAGATGACCATCATTTCCCCCTGTCAGATACAAGGTGAGATGATGGAGAAAACTCAGCTGCAAGACTTTTCAATACTCTGGAACAAGTTCTAACATGTGTTTGGAATATCTTCTCGCTGTTATGCCCATTGCCAAGAGGCATCCACCAGATGGAATCTTTGTTCTTGCAGGATGTTTGTTTTGAAGCATCTGTGTGAAGAATGACTGGTTTTATGACAATGCTTACATGGATGAAGATCAAAACAGTGATCTTTCAAATGGCCAACTCGATCACAGTGTTGGCATTTCACAATCTGTTGTTGTTGTCGCTGTGGTAAAGGGGCAGAGTCTAGAACACCTGGAGGTGAACTGTCATGAGGAGCAGGTGAACTATCATGTATGAATCCAACACTCTGAAATTGAATGGGTTTTGAGTAGTCTAGAATATGAAAGGACAAGTCCTTCTCATATCCAAGACCAGTTCTGTGCTTGTTGTGAACAAGCTGTTCCCAAGGTTTGATGATGGGCTTGGGAAGTGCAGACTGAGTTTCTGCATCTGCATGTACAACTGCTGCTTTATTTGAATGAACTGTAACATTATTCACATGCTGCTGATGGGTGGTTGTCTCAATGTTTTGAACAAAAACAGGTTTAGAATGATGTCTATTTTGATGTAGCTCTTCTTGCTGCAACTGTGATTCAAGCTGCAAAAAATCAATCTTTTCCTGTGCATTTTGTAGACATGTCTGAATTTCTGAGAGAGATCTTTTGCTGATTTGTAATGTGTCATAAACAGTAGATTATATAAGAGTTTTCATGAACTCTAATACTTCACTGATTCTGGCCATTTTTCTTCAATGTCAGATTTACACCTTAAAAAACTGATCACAATTATTACTTAATGCAGAAAAGTAATATCTACTTACAGTACAGAGCAATATCTTGTCAATATGTAGACAGAAACTCTAATGGGTTTTAAATCCAATGCCACAATTGGGGCAACAACAACTGCAAACTTGCTTGGATCCTTCAAGTACTCCTTCACTTTCAAATCAACATCAACAAGAAGTTCCCAATTTTTTTTTTTTTTTTTTTGGCTTTTCAAGATTCAAGAAACGTCACTTAACAGAAATCATGGATCTAGTAAATTATCTTTGGTCACATACACCAGAAGAAAATTGATTACATCAAACTGAAGTCGAAAGAATAGAAATAGAGTGCGATGGTTCCTCTTAATTCTTAAAATCACAGCATGTCAAAATTCACTGTTTTTCCAAATTCCTTTTTCCCGTGACACTCTGTACTAGAGACTTCAGAAGGCATAATCTGCCATGCTACTCTATCCTGCAGACATGCCTGGCCTGACAGGAAGCATGTAAACAAGAACAACAAAATTCAGTCCACCAACCGAAAAAGCACAAATCAAATGCCAGCCTGGAGAGGATATTGCATAGCGTTCCAACTAAAAATGCACCCTCGAGTGAACATCTAAAATATCATAGCTACCATCCAAATATGAGACGAAGAACACGGCTTGCAAAGTTGCTCAACAAATGAGTTCAGATCCGTTTACATGTCCAATGCATTCGCATAAAGCACAAGCTTTACAATCCCAGTGAACCTCCACGCAACCATCATTTTTTCATCTCAAACTTTAACTTCATGCTAGCATTCAACATTCATTTTTCCCATTGGCACTGAAACCAGAAGCAATTTTCATCCAGTCTTCGTAAATATTGGAATGCATGAATGATGAAAATGCTCCGAAGTGATTTTCATCTAAGTCCCATTCTCATTTATACCACTTTCTTCCATACCGTAGTTCAATAAAGATGTTCCATGTTGGTTTTGAATACCGTTGTGACTACCAATAAAAGGTTCACTAACTGTGCATTCCTTTTCCTATACGATATTTTCCTATGGAAGTTGACAGTCCTTCATCGACAAATCAAACTGTTCCATCTAAGCACACCATTCTTCCTGAGCTGGAAATTTTTGCGTACTTGTTAGTGTTGATATTCTTGATTGACTAAAAACAATACAATGAGGCCAAAAATTGCTCTTCAGTTGCAATTTCTAGATTGAAGCAATTGAACCGAAGAACACTTGATGTTTTGTCTGTGTGAATACATCGCGGAATTTTGGTTTCGTGGACATTGTTTGCTATTTTTAATTGTAATAACGAACTTCTTTTACCAAATTCAGTACAAGTTTATCAAAGGTCAGGTCAAGATTTATTTGCTAGGCTCCTAACAAAGAAAGAACGAGCTTTTAACTTAATCTTCATCACGATGGATTTATAGCTTTCAGACATGTCATAAGCAGATCTATGGTATGATACATGTTTAACCCTTTCAACCACTAAAATAACTTGATTTAGGCAAAAGTATCATTGTAATCATGCAATCTCAAATTTCTATCATCTGAGAAACGTCCGACTTTTTCTGAGGTTTCACGGCCGGAGATCACCCCTGAGGCCTTTCAGCCTTCTGCACCTAGCTTCTGAGGCCTTTGAAATGCTGATCTTTCAAAGGAGGCTCGGCACAACGGTCACAATTCGGTTGAGTGTGCATTGACAGTCCAGTTATTCAACAGATATATGTTGCCAGAGCTCAAATAACAACAAATAAAATTTTGAAAAATCAAGACAACATTCTCCGTCTTTTATCGAATATACAAAAATCTTGCAGTCCCACTAAGAACAGGCATCGAAGATGATGTTCGCTGACATTCATCCGAATCAAACAATCTACATCAACAATCTCAATGAGAGAGTCAAAAAAGAAGAGCTCAAGAAATCCCTCTATGCATTATTTTCTCAATTTGGAAGGATAGCAGATATTGTTGCTCTGAAGACTGGGAAGCTCCGTGGTCAAGCATGGGTTTTTTTTGATGAAATTACAGCTGCTAGCATTAGGTAGATAAACCAGTGAGGAGGCAGATTAGAAGAAGTATTATGGATAGTGTATCAGCCTCAAGCCATTTTTTGAATTCGCCTAGTTAGTCGATGCTCATCTACAATTGCTGGGCATACAGAGGCTGTTCTTTCAATAGCATTCAGCCCAGATGGACGACATCTGGCGAGTGGTTTTGGTGATACTACTGTTCGATTATGGGACCTTAATACTCAATCTCCATTATACACATACACAAGGCACAAAAATACCACTACAATAATACCACTACACAGAGTTGAATCAGGCCATGTCAGGCCATTCACAAAGACAGCGCAAACATTTCAAAATGACAGCGCTATTCACAAATTTTTTTAATTTTTTTTTTTTTTTTAATGTACAACGCTTCTGTCTGGACAGTATGGACAGATGCGTTATGAGGCAGCACTGGAAAAGAATATGGCAGAGGCAGGTTATGTCAGGACAAAGGAGAATAAGGCAGAGGCAGAGCAACATTGGAATAAGGCAGAGGCAGAGGTCAGAGATGTCAGTCAGCAGCGGATTTCAAGCAGAAAATTCTCAGGACAGAGCGCATGCAGTGTCAGGGGAAACTAATTATATGGAGGAGCAGCGCAGGCAGCGATATTAACAGGTTGCAGCTAAAATTTAGCTGAATAAATATTCATGAGAAAATATTCATGAAGTTTATGGCAAAAATAAACTGCACAGAAAGGCCATAAAACAAATGACTCAAAAATAATTATGCAGGGCAGGAATACGCCTGTTCTGATACCATGTTAAACACACATGGACAGCAAGAGATATATGAAAGATAAAACATGCAATACAATTTTTATTGACAAATGATATACATTTATAGTACATTATGTGACCGTTGGGATTCACATCCCAAGGTCTCTTGGACTCCTTTTGTCCATTCGGATTCCACACTAACCCATTGAGGATTAGGTGTCCAACAATGAAGAAAATTCCTTCACAAACCATCTATATTATGTACATCGACCAATGATGCCCAAAAATTGGGACATGTTCTTTAGGGACGACCAATCAAGTATAGTTTGAATCTTCTCTTGATGTGATTTTGCACAATTTCCCCCAATGACATATCCCAAATATAATAGCTTAGTCATGCTGAAATCACATTTAGAGGTTTTTGCAAAAGGGGAACTAGCTGCTAATATATTGAACACTTCATCAAGGTGTAGAATATGCTCTTCCCATGACTTTCTATATACTAAAATTCTGTCAAAGAAAATTAACACAAGTTTCCACAATTGCTTGTTAAATACATGGTTCATCCAAGACTGAAAAGTAGTTGGAGCATTTGATAACCCAAAAGGCATCAACAAATACTCAAAATGTTGAAAGTGGCACTAAAAGTTGTTTTGTGCACATCCTGCTCTCAAGCTCGAATTTGACGACATCCTGAATGAAGATTTGTTTTGGAGAAATAAACCACTCCATGTAGCTCACCCATCAACTCATCAATACATAGAATAGGGTACTTGTTCGTGATGTTCTTATTCTTTAGTACATGATAATCAATGAACATCCTTATAGTGCCATCCTTCTTCTTTACTAGGACAACAAAAGAGGCGAGAAGACGAGAGCTAGGTTGTATATGTCTTGCACCCAAGAACTCCTGAATAGTCCTTTTGACCTCATCATTGAATCGTTTAGGATGACAGTAGGGATATGTAACAACTGGCTTGTTGTCCACAAGTTCAATAACATGCTCGAAACCATGATCTAGAGTAGACCATGCGGTAGATCTGAAAACACCATACTATTCTTGTCCAACAAGCCTTGTATGTCCACATGATACCCATGTTTTGTTGTATCGATAGACCTTTCTGAAATGAAATGCTGCGCTGCCCACTCAGCCTTTGAATGTCAAAAAACTCTCTCCATCCTCATAGCTATAATGACTCTAGGAGCATCTGGAGTTAAGCCCCAAAATACCAACCTTATATCATCTGTTATGAAACTCAATTGCATAGTCTTAAAGTTTGTAACAAATGGACTTATAGAATGTAACCACTGAACACCCAACACAACATTGGTATCCTCAATGTCAACCACATGAAAGTCATCAGTAAGGGCGCTATTACCCAAATTTATACTCAATTGTGGAGCATGCTGAACACAAAGAAACATTGGGTCACTTGCTCTCTGCACGCATCCTCAACTTGCAAACCCCTCTTATTCACATAAGACAAGTCAATGAAATTGTCGGTATCCCCACTATCAATCAACATAACTTGCTTCTCCCTGAATAACACCCTTTACTCTCAAGTTGTTATAATGAGGAACTGTAGCAAGGGTTGCAAATGTACCTTATATCTATTCTATATTATCTGGATGCTCATCTATATTTGTCTCTCCATCCAACTATGTATGTTATTCATTAGGAGCCCGCGTCTCTTCTGACTCATCATCATTAGGCTCCTCAAAGACCTCAATCTAGTGGGCCTTGCCTCCACTTCTACACTTATGTCCAGGTGTCGAAGGCTTACAACAGTTAAAGAGAAGTCTTTTTCGTCTCAACTCATACCTTGAATCACAAGGTTCACCACTAACTAGCCTAGACATCTCACCCGTAGGTCTATTATACTTTGGTTTCTTATCCTTCCTCTGCAACCAACTTTGCGATAAGGGTCTATGTGGAAAGTTTCAAGGAAACCTATTCTGTGGTGTGGATAACTTCATATTCCTTCCATGCTTAATATCATCCCATAAGGTTGGAATATTTAAAGCTTTGAACCAACCCTTGAGAGGTTCAGACAAGCCCTCTATGAACCAAGAAATCAATCTCTTCTCAGTCAGATCAAAAGCCATGGCTAGCAAGCACTGAAACTTTGAAATATATGCATCAAGTGTCCTAACCTATCTCAATTGAGCCAACTCTCTGGAGTGTACCTCTAAATCCTTGCTGCCGAACCACTCTATCAATGCAGTGCAAAAATGATCATACGATACTATTGCACCATGTCCTTGTGTCAGTATACCATGATACCACCATTCATGTGTAGCTTCCTCAAGGTGAAGGGTAAAAAACTTGATGGCCTCAATCCACTTCATTTGATTTAGGACAACATACATATCCAATTTATGAATCCAAGCCCTAGCTGTACACTTGGATGACCCATCAAAACTTGGTAAGGATAGACGATCAAATCTCCTGTGCAACCCATAGTTTTGCTTCCCTTCATTCCATTGCTTTTTTTTTGGCTTTGTGTGCTTTGTGACCCCCAAGTAATTCTCAAGTGAGATGGATGATTGAAAATCTGGCTCCAAAGCTTGATACTTAGCTAATATTCAATGTCCTCATTGTCCTCCATAGGTTCCCCTTGTGTAGACTCATCCTCTTGTATATAAGTAGACATGAAAAGTCTAGATTGTGTTGAACATAAAGGTTTGCTGCAAGAATGTTCAATGTTTTGTTCAACCTTTCTACTTTCCACTCCCTTTGTATGCATTGAATTTCTTTTATTTGTTGTGTTTTGAGCCAATTGACTATAATAAAGGTTATTCATTTATATTTATTTTAACATTTTTGTGAACATTTGTTTTGCCTCCTCTTCACTTGATGGTGATGGTTGATTATTTCCATTAGGGGAATTTTGAGGTCTAAAATGGGCCTCCTAAGGAAATTATAAAGTAGTAGTGGAAATAATAAAATAATATTAGATTACATAATTCGCAACATGTGCACTCCTTGGATGAGGAATCAAATTTTGCATCCAACGAGTACTCCCTCTCGAAATTTGAGTAAAACCTTAGGAAGATAAGTTGAAAATACGAGTTGAAAAAATAGTTTTATCATTTTATTATTTTTTATTATTTTTGCTTTTTACACCAAAAACAGTGAATTATCCCCCATGATTGACATCATCATCTTGAATCCTATTGGTTCTTATAAATTTTATTTTTTTTGTACATTTTTCGTAGGAGGCTGATTTTAGACCTCAAAATTCCCCTAATGTAGCCATTATTTCTTTTCGTTTTTCCAGGTTATGACCACCCTCTTTATGCATGTAGTTAACCTAGATAGGCTGCAAAGTCTTGCAACTCTGATACTATAATATCACAAAATAGAGATACTATAAAAACAACAATATTTTAAAAAGAGGGCACAATTGAATCTGAAATTTTATTTCATATAAAAATAATGAATTATAACTATGAAAATTACTTGTTGAAATAAACACAAATATGAAACTGTCCTCTAAATTTTATCTCCAAATCAACCTCCAAGCTTGATGATTGATTGTAGCTCAGAAAAGATGATGTGCTAGGGTCTCACAAACTGAATCTCTTCCATCGAAACACACCATTTTGACTAGGGGGAGACCATATGTTTCTCCAAAACTAAGGATATTCAAGGTTGTCAGACCTTGAGCCCAAAATTACAACGATGTAGAATGGAGAACTCACAATTTATATATTACTCAGTTACCAAAGTGACTTTCTCCTTTTATCAATTATAGAAGTCAAATTATCCATGCAAGACTCTGCCTTCAACCCATGCACATTAGTGAGTCTCAAATTGATATGCAGGTGTGCATTGTCGACTTGGGGATGACCTAAAGTAAAGTGTTCAAGTGTTGGAGTTAAGAGAAGGTTTCAAGGACATGAACATTGTCAAATCACTATTCCTCTTTGGGTTCTCTTCCATGCATTTCGGTTAACTGATGGTGAATTAGAATTAGATGGCAATGCACATGGCTAAGAGAGTACGCTTGATTTCAACTAAAGTATTGAGTGGAGAGAAGCATGTGTTTAGTGTAGTGGAGATACTCTTATGTCAAACTGTTATTAAGTGGGGGAGAAAAGGGCCTAGTTAACTAGAGCACACACTCATTTATCTCCCCATGCATGCATGCACTATAGTTAACTCCAAGAAAAGTGCCAACTCATTCCTAAATTAGATTATATGTCCAAGTGGTCTTTAGTTCACTCATGCATGCGCTCCAAATAACTCCCAATCACACTCAATGTTATATATGTGCATTAATCCTTATGCATGTGCCCAAAATCAATGTGGTTAAGTGTCATTTTCCTCTTGGGTAAGCCAAGGAAAAGACAACCAATTTGCTATTAGTTTTTTTGGTTTAAATCGGGGACATTACATTGACCAAACTGGACAATCATTTAAATCCTGCCTTAAGGAACATATGGCTAACATGATTCAAAATCACGTCTCAAATTCTGTTATTGCTAAACATTCCTCCAAATCCAAACATCTAATTTGCTTTGGCCAAACCAAAATCCTTGCCTTGATGTCTTTCTACACCTCCCATATCATTCGAGAAACCTTTGTAATTTAGAAATACCCAGATAATTTTAATAAGGAGGATGACTACAAACTTAGTCGATGGCGGAAACCCCTTATTTAGTGCCTTAATCGTTGAGCCTCCTCACCCCTTTTATATTTTATTGGTTTGGCTCTAACCAAACTTTCGAATCTACTATTTTTCACTCCTTTTTTTCTCTGTTTCTATGATAGAAATATTAGACATTTCCATTTTTATTACACAATGCAATTCCAAAAGCACATTCAACAAGACCTCTTACTATGAAAACCTACATTTTCAAATATTTGTATTATGTTTTAGTTAATTATTTGATGATAGTCACTGAGAGCTCTATAAAATTTTTGATAAAGGTTTATGGTCCTATCCATTCTATGCGTATGACTCATGAGTTGCATTTTTATGCTTATATTTTGATTTTTTTTTCTAATAATATGTTTTTTTTAACCATTGCAAGATCCCCTCTTTTTCCTCGAATATCTAGACAAAAGGTGTCCCAACTACCAACAAGAGTGATGGTAACTCATTGAGACTTGATTAGACTAAATTTTTAATGGGACTAGATTTGTGGACGTCATGAACAACACTGCTTGAAATAGTTTGTCTAAACTAATTGATCTAACCAACCAGGGTATTTTTCTCATATATATAATTCTTCTAAGGAAAATTGTGTAGGATTCTCTCCTCTTGAAATATCCAAGGGGAGTATGGTGTCAACTATTCAAGAGCTATTGGTACTTTTAAGAGACTTGACTGAATTGGAATTTATGACTATTAACAACATGCCTTTGGTAAATGGTTCAATAGATTGAACCAACCCTTAAAGCACACATGTGCACATGGGTATGTAGATTCACATGCCTTGTGTTAGGGACTATATACACATGTCAAAGACTTAAATCCTTGAGTCTCGATGACATGTGTGTGTACTTTCGTATCATACATGTATTAGGTTGAGGGGCCTATATACCCATGTTAGATACTTCAATCATTGAGTCCCTATGTTAGGTGACCTTGTCGAGCACTCATTTGAAAAGAATAAAAATTTCCATTGGAACACATTTTGGCCACAACTTGAATTTGAATGTTATCATACACAAATAAAAATAGTTTGTATTTTCGTATGGAATTGCATTGGAACAAAGAGATGACTTACAATATCTCTATAGTTAGGGGAATTTAAAGGTACTTTTGACTTGTTTTAAGAATTAGAGACACATGTTTCAATTCTCAGTTTTTGAGAAGTGTATTAAAAATAACTTCATGGCAATTGCTTGTCATGAATGATTATTGCACCCCTCATAAGTGATTTTCCATATGATCACAAAATCATGTTGGGACATGTTCGACTATGACAATTTGCGAATTATGTTCCAACATAATTTTTTTGAAAAGTATGGAGTGCAGTAGCAAAGAGTGTAATGTATGGGCATACAAGAATGTACAATGGATTACAAAGTCTTATGCACAACGATAAATTACATAATTCTATGTGTAAACTGTTGAAACCGTAGCTTGTATCTTGGTCGGTGGTTCTGCATTGGTCAAGTGCCATGACATGAAGTGAATAACCAAAATTCTCTCACAATGAAATTATTTAAATATTTCCTAAGTTTGTACTTTAGGCATAAAGTCACTAATTAAAATTTGACTTTATTGGCCAAGTTTTATAAAGTTAAAAAGGTCAACGAAAGATTATATTGTGACTGTATATCTCAAGTGTGGGGATGTAGTCTCAACCATCCATCAATTGGAGATCAGGTCAAAAATTTTAAAGAAAGAAATAGGCTTTTAGAGAGGTAGATCAATTTTGCACAAGTGACTGGGCTTTCAGTTGAAAATCAAGAGAAAGAAGTCAAGTTTAAGGGAAAACATGTTAATTTCTCTTAGGGCTACGTTGTTCCTTGCTTTAGATAACTGCTTACATCATTTTCATATTATATTCACCCCATAGCATTTTAAACATCACTAGCAATTATCTACGAAGAACAATGACATCATCATAGCAACGACGCATATAAGAACTCAAGAAGGAAAACATGCACAAGGGACACCATGATTTTGGTCAAAGGCCATGGAAAAACCCCACAAGGGGGGGACATTCCAAATTATTCTTCTTCTATTAGATTGTCATTGAATGTTCAACAAAGAGGTACAAGGTACACATTTTCTGAGCTATCAACACATCATGCTACTTAGGACCTATATTTGACTTGTTCACAACTTCGTTTGTGAACAAGTTTCATTGGATACTACTACACAATACTATTATCGCCATACAATCGTTAGGGGTGCAATCTAACTATACAACTTATGATATCAATGAAGCCATATGTAACTGTGCTAAACCAATAATGCCAATGATGTCTTGCTACACATAACTGCACCATGCCAATAATATTGATGCTAATCTGCTACATACAATAGTGACATAATAATATCAATGCTGTTTTGCAACATATATAAGAGTGTTCCAATAACAATATGTGAGCCATTTGTGTGTGTGTGTGTATATATATATATAGATATAATATTATATATATATATGCCAAACCAGCGTAATGCCAAATCACTGCGCTATCATACCACAAACAACTGTGATGTCAAACTACTTGAGCTATCATACCATACCACTATAATGCAATGCCATTGATACCACTGTAGGAATAGAGTTTGTAGAGATGCGTCACTGTGCTCATTAGCAAGATACCATTATGCTAAATCTAACATAGATACCGGTGCAAAAAACAATATGAACAGTGCCGAGACATATGTATCCGAGACATAACTATGCTACTGAATGTCAGGATTGCTGTGCTTGTGAATTATGAATATCGAGAGCCACATGTATAAAATGTATCGAGACCGATGCCATACCAATATCGCAGAGCCCAAACTGAAATGCTAAGCATAGAGAAAGGCGTGCTACCAGGATAGATACATAGAATAATGTACCACTACAATGTGACCAGAACAAGTCAAAATGTATAGTGTACCTCTATAGCATGTGTTGTTTCCAATGTATAGTGTACCTCTGTAGGGAACTAGTGCCCGAAACATCTAAAGATTGATGAATTTTTTTTAGAATCTGTGGTTGAAGGGACAGGCCATGAAGCTTGCAACAAAACTTCTAGTTTTGAAACCCTAATCTTCAAAAATAAAATGACCAGAAAAATTTGAGGGTTATAGGATCTTGGGATTGAAGGAATGATTTGAAGAGAAATAAAGAAAACAAAGTTTAACCCAAACAATCAAGAATTTGAATCTAAACTTCTGCAGCAAGAATAATGAAACACTGAGAAAATGTGCATGAGTTCCTTGGATGTGGAGCGCTTCATTAAGAGTTTCAAGTTTAAGTAACATGAGTACCAATAAGTAAATTCATGAAAAATTGGACTAAAACAACTAACTGCATCTTACATCGTCCAAAAAAAAAAAAATATAAATAAATGACGAACACAAAAGAAAAACTATGCCTACAATTACATCCAAAGCTAATCAAAACTACTTTACATTTAATTTTAAAGAGATTTCTTCCTTACCAAGACGTCATGACTCCAAGACTCACAAAACCCCCTCCAATGTTTTCTCCCCCTCCCCACGGTTAACTGTTTAAGAGTCAATTAAAAAAACAGACCTATAAAACAATTTTAAAACCATTTTTGTCAATATGGTTTACAATATTTAATAATGAGTCTTTACAATAAAAAGACCTCATTATTAATATTATAATCCTTAATTTGAAATAGCATTTTCAACAAAATGTGTGTTCAGGGGTTTACAACTATATACAATAGAACTTTTGATGGTGACTGAGTCCAACAACGAGACACATGTACACGCAACATTGAATCTTGAAGTTTTGTTGGCCATGTATTTCACGCTCACTTGCAGCCGACAATGGTTTTCGCCAAAACCATAAACTACCCAGGGGGCTTGCATGTTGATACGTGGTTTTTGAATAAGAGGGCTAGGGAAAATCCTGACCATAGATCTCTTTGATGATAGTTTGGAATTACTGTTCCTCAACGTCACATTAGTCATTAAATTCCGTTGATCTATGTGCCATCAGATACCGTCGGATGTGAAGAAGAGCAATACAGGTGGTCGATCCCTTCAAACTTGCAAGGTATCTAACACTTGGGTTTATAGATCAACTTTCACCACAACAAACATATTGATTTTGGACAAGTAGACTGAGTTTGTTTGGGCCGTATGAGACTAAATTCTGAGGGAAGGTAAGGCTCAAATTACCAGGGCCATATAGGCTGAGATAGTTGGGCCATACAAACTATATTTCCTTAAGCCATACCATAGTAATTTTTGGGTCGAATAAGCTGCACATGGCAACCATGACATGGAAATTGCTGAGTAATTTGTTGTTATAATTTTCTAAAGTGTCTGAATAGAAGCCCAAACTTTGGTGGTTTTCCCAGGTTGGGGTTGTGGTTTCCAGGGTAAAATTGTGTAAAAATATTTTTATGTGCTTGGTTTTCTAGTTATTTTATTTTAATTGTGCATGTTGACTTAGGAACCAAGTGTATTTGGTGTTATAAAATTTAGATCAAAAAGTTAATTTTTATTTTTGTTTTGAGTTAATTTTATTTGGCATAAAATCTGACCAGGGTTTAATAAATCTAACATGGTATCAAAACTATAGTCTTTATGTATGAAAGCAAGAACGTTTGACACATGTACCATTGTGAAGGAGTCCCAACTTTCAACAAACAAGTGATTCAAGGGTTTAATCGACAATGGGTATCGATGTTTGATATAGAGACGAATTGGAAGGGTCCTCAAACTATCCTCAATGGAGGGTTTGAACCCATAGCTGTTCTCAAGGAGAACAAACTATGAAACTTTGTCAACAACACAATAGTTCCACCAGTTTTAGATCCAATTGTCTTAGACCTTCATGAGGTGAAAGAAGCGAGGGCACAAAGGATTATTCTGGATGGGGTTAAATAACACTTGATTCCAATGTCCAAGAAGAAGACAGTGAAAGAAACGTGGGATGCATTCACCAAGTTGTATTAGAGTCGAAAAATGGTAGTCATGGACCAACTACATAGCATAAGAATGTCCAATGGTGAGGGTGTAGCTTCCACTTAGCTATGGGATGAGATGGTGGTTGTAGGTGCAAACAAGCCTCCTTAACCTTGGGAATGTGCTCACTGTTCTTACACAACCTCCCTAGTACAATATTAAATAAATGGGATATATATATATATATATATATATATATATATATATATATATATATATATATATATTATATTTATATTTTATATATATATATATATATATAATATTTTTTTTTTTTTTGACTTCTCTCTAAGTTTTCAAAACTCTAAACAAATGTCATCATCATACTCATATCGACGAGACATTTTTGGTGATATAAAGCCATCCAATTTGGACTCCTGGATCGCAAATTATATTCCTTCAAAGTTTTATTTGTTTTAAAGCATCATATTTCTCGTTACTTCCATGTGGCATCCACATGGCATAACACCTTACAACTGTCCTAGGGACACATGCCTATGTGGCATGTCCCATGTGGAAATTCTATTCACAATACCCAAGTTTTGTTTTGTGCAAAGTTATATATATGTGTGTCTAAAGTTTAATCCCATAGCGGTGAGTCAAACAATCCATAAGCCCATGACCCTTCCATGTGCAAAGGAATTATACACATTGTGTATTAGATTATATACATATATAACTACGTCTCACCACAAGTATTGGCCTTGGGTGTACATAGTTGACATGCATTGTTTGTTTCATATGTGTGAATATATATATATGCCAAACCATATACTATGTCATGGTACAGGACCTTAACCCTTCCCGCTGACGTCACAAGGGGGAGGGTGGGGGAAGTCTTGTCGAAATCCTAGCCATTAATTAATGCGCGATCCTGGTTGAATATATATATATATATA
>APFE030919033.1:26907-39117 GCA_000404065.3 Pinus taeda | reverse complement strand
AAGAAAGGAAAAATCCAAGAAATGGGCAGAGCAATGTTAGATGAAGTAGGAGTATCTCACAAATTTTGGGGAGAAGCAGCTGAGGCAACAATATATATTTCAAACAGAACTCAACTTAGGCCTGACAATGATAAAACTCCCTTTAAGTTATGGAAGGGAAGACCTGCATCAGTTAAACACATCAAGGTGTTTGGGAGCGATTGATTCATTAAAAGAATGAAAATAACCTTGGGAAGTTTGACTCATGCACAGACAAAGCAGTTTTTCTTGGATAGTTTATTCAAAGAAAAGGATACAAATGTTACAACAAGCAGAGAAGGAAGATAGAGGATTGAATTGATGTAGTTGTTGATGAAGTAGGTTCACAACCTGAATCCTATGAAAGTAATTCGCACTCAGATGATGAAGAAATTTCAAATTTGAGGGCCACTGATCTGAATGAAAGTGATTCTAACAATGAAGGTGAGGACGCAGACACATCTTCAAGGCCAAAGGCACCCTCCAAGTATGTACATAAGGGAAATCGTAAGAGTTAGATTATTCGAGATCAAAGATAGGGTGTCCAAATGAGAAGAAAACTTGTGGGTAGTACAGGTCATGGAAATTTAGCTTTATTATCATAGATAGAACCCAAGAACCTCTCTCAAGCAAGTGAAGATAAGTTTTGGATGAAATCCATGAATGAATAATTTGGACCAGATTGAAAAGAATTAAACATGGGAGCTTGTTCCAAGGCCGAAAGAGAAAATGTTATCGGAACCAAGGAAATTTTCAAGAAAAAACTAAGTGTAGAAGGTCAAGTAATCAAGAACAAAGCTTGATTGGTCTACAAAGGATATGCCCAAATAGAAGTGATAGATTTCGAACAAACCTTCGCACCAGTAGCTTGACTAGAAGCTATAATAATCTTACTCTCTCTTACCATCCATAAGAATATAAAGGTATATTAGATGGGTGTGAAGTTTTCCTTTCTCATTGGAGATTTAGAAGAGGAGGTTTACATTGGGCAATGAGAAGTATTTTTAGTATTTTACGAGAGAGGGCTCATATGTAAACTAAAGAAGGCACTATATGGTTTGAAATAGCCCCCCAGAGATTTGTATGAAAGGATCAATAGGTATCTTCACCAAAAAGGGTTCAAGAAAGGAACAATTGACAACACTCTTTATGTAAAATTGAAAAATGACCATCTATTGATAGTGGTTGTGTATGTGGATGATATAATATTAGTTAATGATGTGGAACAGTTGGGGCATTGATTTGCAAATTGTATGAAAATAGAGTTTGTAATTTCTATGATCACACAACTGTCCTTCTTCTTGGGTCTGCAAATTACTCAGTCTCCACAAGGAGTTTTTATATCCCAATCCAAACATCTAAAGGAAAATTTGATAAAATTTGGAATGGAAGATTGCAAACCTGTCAGCACACCCATGACTACATGCTGCAAATTGTGCAAATAAGATGGAACATCGCCAGTAAATTAGACGAAATACATGTCAATGATAGGAAACTTACTGTATCTGACAACTTCAAGGCTAGACATCATGCAAGTAGTAGGAATTGTGGCGAGATTTCAGGCTTTTCCACGAGAAAGTCATGTTGTTGTTATTAAGATGACCTTGAAATATCTTCAAGGTAGAACAAAGTATGGACTATCGTATGCTAAGAATTGAGACTTCAATTTTAAGGCCTACACATATGCAGATTGGGCTGGAAGTATTGATGATAGGAAGAGTACTTCTGATGCAAATTTTGTTTTGGGAGAATCCTTAGTGTCTTGGGTTAGTAAGAAACATGGCTCTATCTCTCTGTCAACTGCTGAAGAAGAATGTATAATTTCTGCTACTTGTTGTAGGCAGATTCTATGGATGACACAAACATTGAAAGATATACAAGTAGAGTTGTTTGATCCCATTCCAATAATGTGTGACAACATAAGTGCGAGAATAATATCTAAAAATCCATTCATGCATTCAAATACTAATCATGTCAAGTATCATTTCTTGAGGGAATAGGTTGCCGAAAACATTGTTAAACTTGTATATGTACCCATTATAGAGGAACTGATAGATATATTTACGAAGCCATTGACAAGGGAGCCATTTGAATATCTCACGCAGTAGATAGGAGTTGTGACAACTACTCATCATGTGGAACTCATGGGAGAGTAGACTGTAATGCTTCAGGGGGAGTACAAGTGGAGTTCCCTTTGTCATTGATGTCAAAGGGGGAAAATATAAACATCAAGAGAAGACCTTGCCTATCCTAAGGGGGAGCTTATGGTGTTGCCATCAATTCCAAAGGGGGAGATTGTTGGACATTTGATGGTGTATGGGTGGATGTATAAGTATTCGAATTTATGTCAAACAAGGGTCAACACGATGGTTGGGTGTTTTGGAGGAGTCCCATGGTATCTGCAGGCCTCATGTAGAGAATCATCATAGCAGCAAACTTACTGGAGAAGCCATAAAATGATGTCTATGGTGATTGGAAGTTTAGAATTCCAGACACTTCAGCCAATTTATACACAACATAAGCACTCAAAGTTCATATCAAACCCTCTCCATTGGAATGTGTTGTGGAAGAGATTTCCGATGATATACAAAAGTCCAAAAATGGATTCATGTTCCAAAGTTATGGCTTGTTGAAGTATAGGGTCTTGAAGATTTATGTAGGGAAGGATATCGCAATGAGAGGTCGACACTTGATTATATTGACGATCACAATCAAAGGCCAGGGATCAAGCCATATCGATGATTGCAATTAGACATCATCGCCTTGATGTAGATATGATGAGTACAAACCAAAGGATGCACTCCTTTCATTTCTTTATAGCTCCAAGAAAAAGAATCTAAGTGCTCTCTCAACTTTTTCCACAACTTCTACTCTTGGTTGGATGATAGAAAGGGGCTAATATTCAAGGTTCTAGGTAGATGAAATTCTACAATTTTGACATGTGCAAGAATTGGGTCAACTAGGCATAACTCAGTCCAAGGATTAACCTCAGATTCCGTTACAAGCTCATCAAGAGGTATAGTATTGGGGGCTTGGTTCTGGAAGATTTTGTCAATTAGGTCATCTTCATCAGGTTTCCCCTCTCCTATAACAACGTCTAGGGTAGAGATTGCATGGGATTTTGTATGATATAGCTAATATTCCTTCTCCTCCTCTAACCACAAGGGTAAGTCATGCTCAACAGATGGATGAGAAAGAGGGTACAATACCAACTATTCGGAAAAATGCCCATTCTTAATGGTCATGTTCTGTTACAATCGGGTGAAGAGGGGCAGGGGGCACACATATTTTATTTGTATATATTTGACAAGGATGACAGTATTGGACTGCGGTAATACAATCTTTAAACAAGGTTGGTCAGTAGTATCCTCCATGAAAAATTTTCTGGGCAATAGCCATACTAGAAAGATGTCTGCCACATGCTTTGGCATGGAAGTCATTAAGAATGTGTTTTTCCTCATCAAATGTGAGAACGCATTGAACAACTAATTCAATGCCGTGATGATATAGAGTATCATTTAGCACTAAGTAGTTCTTGTCTTGGTGGTGGATGTGGTGATGATCGTTTGATGATAGATATGGGCCAAAATGTTGTGTTTAGATGTAGACAAGAATTCCTTCATACCAAGGATAAATAGAGTAAACTAGATAGACATATTGATCAAGCATAAGAGCATGGGCTACTTCATCCACGTCAATGCTAGGAAGGTTTGAAACTAATTCGATGAAGACTAGGGATTTTTTAGCCTTGGTAGTGGTGAAAAATAGATCAAATTGTTGGAGGATCACAATCCATTTGGAATATTTTCGTCCAATAATTGGTGAGATAAAATGTGTCTCATGGGATTCTCTAGGGAAATGATAGTAGTCTGTCACAACATGGTTGTAGTGTTAGAAGCGACTGACAGCAAAAACATCTGCCAAGGTGTTATACGAAATTTATACCTATGGATAAGTGTATCTTCCCTAAGTGGGTATTTACACTTAGAAAAATTGAAGTAAATATGTTTAACCTTTTCCTACAATAAACATATAAGATAAAGGAACCTACTTGTGATCCTTCACTTCCTTTGATCTCCTTTGAGTTGCTCCCATCGCTTCTGCTCAAACTGAATTTTCTCAATTGGTACTTGCCAACATAAACAAAAGACGACAATAATCAAAGCATATGATCTATTTATTGTAAACGAATGGAGTCAACAAAATTTTAACATACATTCATCATAGATATAGACAAAAGTATTGGAAAAGGAAAAAACAACTTTATTGATTGATATAAGGAGTAGTTACACCTAATGTGGTTCAATCTCATGTCACTCATCCAGCTTAGTCCAAACCCTCCTCACACCAATAGAAACATCAATCCAATAGTATAACATTACTTGAAAATTATTTCAAGTCTCTAGACCAACAATATTTCTCTATAATATCCAAGCTCCAGCCCCCCTGATCACTATGATGAGTGGTCAATTTATAGGGAAATGAAAGTGGTTTTGTCATAAATAGGGTATTGAATGGTTTTCCATAATTGGATGGTTAGTTTCCATGGAGAAAGGGATGAGACGATAGAGGATTAGATGATCAATAGCCTATCCAAATTCAATCTCATATGATGAGATAAGAGCTGGGCATCCCCTAGAATGTTCTAGAATTAAGGAATATTCCTAGAATCTTATGCCAATTTCACTCATCCTTGCCCAGTGCAAGCTTAAGTGGGCCTAATTGCTATGAAAGACAGATTTGAATGGGCGTACCTACTATGTAGAGTAGTTTCCCCTGACCAAGGGTGCATTGGTGTCCCAAGGAGGCATTTCAATAGGGTTTAAAACTAAGAAACTCATGGATGAAAACACTCAATATGATGACTTGTCTAAGGCATGTAGCAACTAAATTAGGGTTTGATGAGCCATATTTGTATTGATCTGATTGTAAGGGAGTGATGACCAAATAGATCTATAATAGCTTCCCCCTAAATCATGAAGTCATAAATGATAATGTTGAGTGATATGCTTTATGATGTGATGAGGAGGATCTGAAGTGGACGGTGACCTGCATCAATTACAATACATAATATCATGATATCTTTGAATTTTTTATGAATTTATAAAGGAAGGCATACTTATGCTTAGGATATAAACTTTCATTACATGTACATAAATCAGATAGTCGCCTATAGATATATATCCATGACTATCTGTGTAAATCCATCATACAGATGATTTAGTACTCTCTTGAAATCGCAACCTAGAAGGATGAAACTAGATCCGAGGTTTTGTATCTCTTCCAACCATTTTCTCAAGTACTGTTGGGCAGTGGATCCTCGCATAGCATGTTTTTGGGGCTTGAAGCCCGAATTTTGGTCAAGTGTGATGTAAAGACCCCACGAAATATGGGCAGGGAGTGCGAGATTCTACGGTTGTCTGCCCTAAGATAATGTAATTTAATATGAAGTGTGTCAGCTTACCCATGGTCCATGAACCATGGTATTGTTTAATAGATCGAGGCTCTAAGTGTAAAGTCAGTAGTTCAAGTTTTTAGTTTTGAAATTGTTGATAAGTAATAGAGAGATGAAAAGGCATGGTTAGAAGTTAGAAATAGATTTGAAGGTATTAGGTCATAGTGATAGGTAGAGGCTCTGTAGCTAAGTGCACAGAGGCATAGTAGAGTCCGCAACTAAGTTCGGGGACCCCTACCACTGAGTACGTAGGGCAGAGTCAGGATTGTACTTGGATATAGGATTAATAAAAGATAAGTTGATTCTAAAATATTGTGTGTCTATGCTTCTGTTATATTTATGCATCTCTTTACAATTTTATGATTGCACGCACTTGTTATGAATATTTAATGATTAATGAGACTATTGGGCCCACACAATTAAGTTAAGATCTATAATAATAGCACAATAAGAATAAAGGATCTAGACAACACCTCTTTCTCTATACGGAACTACGTGGGAGTAGCTACACAAGTTGTGAAGGACAGATGACTTGTGTGGAGTCGAGCAAGAATGCAAGTTCATTTCATGAACTTCCTAAATTTCAACAAGGACATCCCTATGGTGTGGAAAATTGGTTGCAGGACGTCCCATACTACCTCGGGTGAGACCTCAGTCTGCGGACTGTGGATTGTTATTGAAAGGGCTGGTAGTTTCAGGATTTGTTTGGATAAATCACTTCTGAGCCTGGGTCAGGCTCCAACAAGCCAACAAGTATGAGCCTAACCATGTGACAATGTGATCTGAAGTTGAACTTTGGAAGACATCATCTGATTACCAGCCAATGATGTAAGTTGTTAACATATGCAAGAGAAATCATCAATAAAGATAATGATTCTCAAGGTACTACAGTACATTCTACATGGTGTGAATAGATGTCTTAATATTCAACACCATATAGAGTATTTCGGTTGAAGGCCTGTGATGTCATCCTGTTGTTGGAAGCGAGAAACTTGCCATTGATGTATGCAAGCCTCAATGTACTAGAATGATGTTTCTAAGTCAAATTCCTAGATAACATGATGATGTTGACAAGAAGCGACTCATCACAAGAGGGCTTTGATGTATCCCCCATCAATGACATGAAACAAGTGTAATGATTTTGAAGGCATAATATGACCGCAACACAATGTTCAGGAATGGAGGTCATGAAAATGAAGGTTTATGAGTATTGAAAAGGATGAAGTTTATTGAGTGACTTCTCTTGAACATGTTAGCGACGGTGAATGAATTGGTAGCATTGACCCAAAACAAAAGTGACGGATGGTGTGATAGACCATAGGTATGATAACCATCAAGCATATAACCCATCCCAAATAATCATAGAGATGAGGTGAAAGTGTAATTTTCAAGAGAGACTTGCTACCATAAAGTGATTTATCCCCTTTCCCATTTTCCCCAGTCATTGCTGACCAATACCTCTTTATTTTGTTTTAGAAGATTGAGGAGGATAACATATGCTTGAAGTATAATTCCACCCTTCGGGTGATTCCATTGCTATGTGATGTTTTAAGAGTTTATCAAAGGTGAAACTCAGTCTTGTCATGGTTGACAAGTTTCTCACAGTTTGATGCTTTAACGAGTTTAACAACAATGAGAACTTGGTCCTTTTCATGTTTAGATAGTTTGAAAAGGGACAAAAAGAAAACTCCACAAGTTCCTTTCTATAAATTTGTCTCCCAAGTCTGAAAAAGCATAAAATAATACAAGAGAGAACCTATTTAACATGTTCGATCAACGTATCCCTTTTTCGTAAGTACTCTATCTCAGCCCAGAAAAGGGTCAAACTTATACTGAGTAGATGTCATTTCCAATCCATTTACGAGCTGAAGCACACAAGCACCTAGAAATATTTTCATCTTTAAAGAGTCGGAAAAGAGCTTGAAAGTAGAGCACCTATGTTTATTTTCTTTTAACGAGTCATTAAAGGAAAATACTCGGCAATCTTAGCATTTTTTACGAGTCACAAAAGAGCTTAAAGGTAACTCATCCGAGAGGAATGAGTGGTATAAAGGGTAACAACTGGTTCTGGCAATGGTGGAAAGGAAAAAAAACCAAGTGAAAGTGTATGATCGACCAAGCAAATAGTGACGATGGAAAGAGAAAAATTGAGGCTCATCTGATGAAAGAGGCCGATAAAATGGAAATAACGAGGGTTAAAATGGAGATTGGTTAATTTTTGTACAAGATTGAACCATAGGGAACTATTCTTGGATTCAGTTTCATGTTTACATGAACTTGAAATGAAAAATTATGCTTGGATTCAATTTGATGTTTACATAAGCTTGAAACAAAAAACTATGCTTGAGATTGGTTTACATGCCCCCAACATGATGACTTGATTCTAGGTGCATCCTCCCCAAGCTTCATTACATTCACCAAAGTAGAGTACTTGTGGTTATCAAGTGGATGGAATGAAGGTTCATTTGTGAGATCAACTGAAAGACTCAACTGGGATTTTACGCGATCTAATCAAAAACTTGAATTGGAACTTTTCTTTAGGAGACCTTGTTTCATTTTTTAATGAGCTTGACACAAGACAAGGAACTATGCTCTGGGACCTGCTTCATTTTTTAATGAGGTTGACATAGTAAAATAACTATTCTCATATTCCTTGTTTCATTTTTTAACGAGCTTGACACAAGACAAGGAACTATGCCCACACCCTTTGTTTTATTTTTTAACAAGGTTGAGACAAGACCAAGAAATATCCTTATACTATTTGATCACAACCCATAAGAGGTCTTTACTTCTAAGAGGTTCTCATCATATGAGAGAACAATGCTCTAGAAGGGATACGTACCAAGGAATCCATTAGAGAGATCTGGTTCCAATGCCCCTAGAACATAATGCACAACATCACATAATTGATCGTCAGTTGATGTAGGCATGGAACGGGTTGCCACATAATTGATTCGTGGCAGGGAAGATACCATTAGGAAAAAAGGACCATTTAGGGAAGATGGTTGACTGGAAGCCATATTTGGACCGAGAAATGAAATATAGTCAGTGGTGACAATTCTTCCTTCATGCGGGAAACACATCACCCGAAAGAGTGTTGAAACAATAGCTCCCATGTCATAAACATAATTGTTCCCAAGAAGTAAATTGAAATCTAAAGGGCCTAGCCAACAGACTCTGGGTAACAGGCACAAGTGGTGGCGAACCAAGAACCTGGCAAGAAGTAGAGGAAAGGATACTCATAGTTGCACCTTCATCTATAATAGTGCCAAATACAATCATATTATAAACTTGTACTATGATCTGGAAAGGCACATAAGAAGGAAGGTGACATCTTGCTAGTCGATTTCAATCGAAGGAAGTGACCAGACTACTTGGAGGGGGTACCAGAAGAACAGGAGAATTATCCCTTTGAGTTATGAGAATGGGAGTATTTTCCTCTTGTCTTGATGGGATAGGAGGGTTGCCTCCAAGCTCATTAGAATCTGAAGAAATGAAAAGAACCTGAGTTGTATCATACTCACTCTCTACGAGAAAGTTACGATTAATTGAAGGTGAAATTGGGTCAACTGTTTCCACTACCTGTGATTGGTCAAGTATAGACTCATGGGATTCACATTAAGAGAAAGTGGCTTTGACTGAAGGTTGATTTGGGTCACTCACTTCATCAACTAGTGAGGGATTAAGGGAGAGTCTCCTATAACTAGATGGAAGTTTTTGCAGAGTAGGATGGTTATCCAACACTTTTTAGGCTTCATCTAGATAGGGACAAAGGTGAATGGGGTGATTCCCTTCACATAACCTACAAGGGAACTTAACTTTACCCTTATTAGCATGAAATTTACTACCACTAGTTGATGGTGTGTAACCAACATGATCTCCAGAAGTTGATGACACATGATGATGTGAACGAGAAGACCATTCTTCTAAGATTTGAGGAATACCAAAACAATTTCAAAGAAGATGGTCTCCCATACAAAGTTTGCAAGGATATCAAAGATTTTGAGGCTTATTGGACAATTTCTCATTAGAAGTTGCATCCGAATAAATGGTTGCTTGGTTGCCCCCCTCTTGAATTTTCTTCTTCTTCTTCTTCTTCCCTTTCTTCTTCTTCTTATCCATTTGGTTACTAGTGTTAATACTTTCACCAAGCGAAGAGGAAGAAGGGGAGGAATAAACAATCGATGAAGAAGGTAAAGGGTCAGCTAGAGGTTGATTTGGTCCAGTTCTAGGAATGTTCAATTGCGGCACCAAGGAGGTTGAGAACAACCATACTAGCAAGCCGATGGTAAGTTCCAGAAGGGACAATGTAGCCATATAAGGAGCACTAATATTTCCGAAAGGAGGAAAAGTACTAGGATTCCCATCAAAAGGAATGCCTTGATTGGTGGACTCCATATTTTTTGCCATGTGTCTTAGCCTAATATCGAATAAGGAGTGACATGGAGGATGTTATCCAAAGTCAATTAATTTTATTTTAATCAAGATAACATAACAAAACAAAAGAGGGATAATCTAGGAAAAAGGATTACCAAATAACTGTGAACTGCAATATATTGACTCAATAAACCAAGGACTTAACATACATGCAAGCAATCTCCTTGAATGTTGTTTTTGGTGTATCATAGTATACATGGTGGCTGACTCAGTTACCTACAGATGGATAGAAACGTAATGTAGTCCTCCCAAATATACCTCAAAGTATGTGGAGACCCAATCCATGTTAGCGTTATCTAATGTGAAATCGCACAGTGAGAGCACTCCTTATGATTTTCATACTATAACACTGCCCGATATAACTGAAAGTACATGGATGAGCTATGATATACTTACGTATGTGCAATGAGGTATCACACCCAGAATGTATCGAAAACGATTAGTGACAACTGCTATGTTTAATGATGTCAGAACACATCTGTTATCGGGAAATCTAGTGTCCACTCAGAGCTGCTAGTCCCACTAAGATGGGTAGCTATCTTAGAAAAAAACAAACCAAAGCTACTTTCACTTTCCTTTATGAGAAGTAGATAAGAGGGGAACAAAAGATACCAACCTCAGTCTTGCGCTTGGTTCCTTACTTGGTTCCTCTCCCTTCTGACAGATCTTTGCCACTCTTTCTCTGCTTACCCAGCTTCAAAGCGCACTTGTAGAGTCAAAGCAACATAATACTATCGAAGAACAAAGATATACAATCATAAAAAATATAGGACCAGATATATATCGACCACACAAATGCATATACCATCAAACATACAAGAATGTGGAGGAAAACTTGAATAGCTTTATTAATATCAAGAATAGCAAAGAGGATTACAACCCATTGTTCTGACCCAGTGTCATCCTCCTAGCATGAAAGCCCTTCTTCACCTTATGAGAAGCTTAGATCACCCAACACTATGATTTTCCACCAAGAAATCAACAACACCTCCTTACAAAATACAAGATTCCAGCCTCTGGATCTCTGTGATGAGGGATCCATATATAGATGTTTACAGGGGGGTGAGTCAGCTACTGGGTTTTTGATTAGTTTCCTCTCTCTGATAGTTCTTGGTTCCACTTGGAGATTCATGACCTCTTACTCATCCCTGGGTGAATTCAGAGAGGCAAGTGACATTGGAGAAGTTTCTAGAAGATTCCATGATCATCCACCTTGCAAACTATCTCTACCATTTGTCTACTCTCACTCATCGCACCCTACAAAAGGGATTTCTAGTATGCATCACACTCTTTGCACTGAGTAGGTGAGATGCATCGTGCCCTTAGCATTGAGCAACCTATATGGTCCTTTTTTGACCAATTCTGAGCAGTTTTCCGTGGATAACTTCTGGGAGATGATGTAATCAACTAACCTTGTTCCTTTAGGGTGTGAAGCAACACTTTTAAGGACTTAGAAGCCCTTGGTTTATGGACATGTATGATTGGGGTCGCAGTGCGCAAAAATTTCTATAACAGTTGCCCCCTAAAGCATGAGGTCGTTAATCTTTTGATGTCAGGTGAAATTCTTTATCATGAGGATCCGAGGTTTTTTCGAGCTGGAAGGCGACCTGTAATAAGATACAATACAATACATAATCTTCATAATATTTTCGTGATCTAGCTGAGGTGGGCATTCCCATGCTCAGCTTTATAAATTCATTTCCATGTACATAGGACAGGCAACCGTCTGTGTAGCAGACTGATGATTTGGGTGGAGTCATCATCCTTTGATTGAGATGATCATCTGGTCGGCAATGATGTACATTTGATGTCTTTATTTTCCTGAATATATCACAGCCCGGATGGATGAAACTAGATCCGGGGTCTTCAAACTCATTCAATCTTCACCCGGAGTACAAGTCAATACATGTGAAAGATGTTCTAGAGTCGAACATGGAAAGACATCGCCTGATTACTAGCCAATGATGTAAGCAATTAACAGGTGTGAGAGGAATCACCGATAATGATGATGACCCTCAAGGTATGATAGTACAATTCATGTGGTGTGAAAAAGGGAC
Organism: Pinus taeda; assembly: GCA_000404065.3. Taxonomy (NCBI): domain Eukaryota; kingdom Viridiplantae; phylum Streptophyta; class Pinopsida; order Pinales; family Pinaceae; genus Pinus; species Pinus taeda. Next base: position 27,150 of record APFE030919033.1, on the reverse strand, counting down.
TTGGCGTCGAACACCACGTAAAATCTTTCGGTCGAAGGCCTTTGATGTAAACCTATCATCGGAAGTGAGAAACTTGCCATTGAGGCATGCAAGCTTCAAAGTACTTAAAGGGTTGTTCCTAGGTCAACTTCTTGGATAATGAGCTGATGTCGACAAGAAGCGACCCATCGTAGGAGGTCCTTAATGAATCCCGCATCTATGACATGGAATGGAGCAAATTATTTTGGAGGTGAAAACGATCTG
>APFE030919033.1:5411-24652 GCA_000404065.3 Pinus taeda | reverse complement strand
GAACTTCACATAAAAACTGCTCGTGCTAGTCATATAATAAGGACATCTCATCGATAGATTCCATTTTTATGGAGCTTGCACCTTTCGAAGCTTTGCTTCGTATCCTTTCACATGCAAGTTAGGAATGAACAACTACTTTCCTAGGGGTTAGTTAACTACCAAGGTCAGGTAGGAAAACTTTTCCTTTACTTTGCTGGTGCCATTTGGCCCCTGCGAAGGCGAACGGTCGATTTGACCACTCACCCAACTTAGGCAGTTGAAGTCAGTAGAACTATAGAGTTAGTGTTACACTGGTCGCTTTTCAATTGCACACAAAAGGTTTGCATGCCCCCAGGTATAGCGAAGTAGAGTTTCCAAGTTACCCCTCAATTTGCAGATAAAACATTTGTTCTATCGGGAAAGGCCTACCTTTTCGGGTTACCCTTCAACTTGCAAACAAAACATTTGTGCTATCAGGAAAGGCCTACCATTTGATGGAGGTATCTTATCCCAGTCTAACCCATCTTCCCATACGGATGGGTGTCGGACTAGTCATATATCCTCTGCGGAAACCTACCCTATACCTGAAGTTTCCCTGCCGAAGCAGGCTAGGGTGCATGCCCCCTGGGTTTCAATCATGACCCCCTGAATTACTTGCGTTCTTTAGGTGGACGGATTGGAGATTGATGAGACATTCCTCGCATGAATAGACCATTTACGAATGGTATTTGACTATTAGCTATGTGTGAGCTGGGGAACGAAAGCTGGTCTACGAGCTGGACCATTCTGCCTTCATGCGGAAAACACATTACTCGAAAGAGTGAGGAGACAATGGCCCCCATGCAGTAAATGTAGTCACACCCAAGGAGTAGATTATAATATAAAGGTCCTTGGACTACCATTACATTCATATAAACAATTTTCCTTCTCAACGTTATAGGCACATTGGGAAGGATCCCTAATGGTCGACTGGTTCCTTTTTCGAAGCCTGTCAGATTTCTCATCTCAGGTAGAAGTGATGGCGAGCGAAGCACTTTCCAAGCAGTCAAGGAAAGGATACTCATAGAAGCAACTTCATCTATGATGGTACCACCCATGACCATTATGTAAACTTGGACAATGATTCAAAATGGTACACTAGTCGGTAAACGGGGTCTGCCTAGTAGATTCGAATCGAAGGAAACGACTAGGTTGCTTGGAGGTGGGACCGAATAGATGGCTGGATATGACTCTGACAAACTTCCTTCCTATGGTAAAGGAATGGGTATATTTCCCCCATGTTCATCGAATTCCGTGTTTATGAAAAGGATTTGAATGGTGTCATTCTCATTCTCCTTAGTGACTATATCATCTGAAAATGGACCTTCTGAAGGCAAGACCGGGTCAACTAAGGCCTCGACCTTTTGACTTTCATTTGGTGTGGATTCAGAGGGTTTATCTTCAATGGTAGATGCTTCGATCGACCACAATGGCGTGTCGGTCGGATTTTCAACTAGTGATGGACTCGGCAAGAGTTTCTTGTATCCAGGAGGAAGTCGTAGCAGTGAAGCAGGACGATTATCCAAGACTCTTTTAGCTTTGTCTAGGAAGGACAACGGTGGATGATGTGATCACCTTCACACAGTTTACATGGAAATTTACATTTCCTTTTTTGTCCAAATACTTCGCCTTCACTAGTTGACAGTGTACTTTCAACATGATCTCCAGGGATTGATGACATCGGACTGTGCAAACGAGGAGACCAGTCCCTTATGATCCAAGGGATGCAAGGACAATCTCGATGATAGTGGTATCCTTTGCAAATGACACATGGAGATTTAGGCTTGGACAGTGCAGTGTGTGGATTTTTTCTAGACGATGCACGATTACCCCTTTTTGCCTTTGGCTACTTCTTCTTCTTTTCCCTCTTCTCCTTCCCCTTTTTCTCCTTCGTAGTCACTTGATTTTTAGCTTTACCAGCTTCATCGAGTGAAGAGGAAGGAGGAGAGGGAGAAATTTACAAAGTAGAAGGTTGGGGTGTAACTCTAGTATCATCTAGTTACTAACATGATTGTTTAGAAATCATAGTGTTTTGAACACTGGAGGTCGAGAAGAGCCATATTATCAAGCCAATCGTTAATCCCGGAAGTGACAATGTGGCCATATGAGGTGCACCAAGATCTCCCCAAGAGGAGAAAGGACTAGGATTCCTTCCAAGGGAAAATCCTTGGTTGGTAGAATCCATTTTCCTCAACCTAAGACCAACACGGGAATAATGATATTATTCCGATTAAAATAAATTTTAGATGCTTTGACACAACTTGTTTTTTCAATTTTTAAGAGTCGAGAAAAAACAAAAGATGACTCTAGTCGCCTTCGATTTTTAATGAGCCTAAAGTGACAAGTACTCAGATGGACCTTTTCCTTTAAGGAGTCTGAAAATGAATGAAAGAGACTACTTTGGAAATCTAGATAGAGGGATTACCAAAGCAATCGCAAAATTGCAGAATACTTTTTATGGTACGGCAGTCACTCTTCCCGAATGCTGTGTTCAGTGCATTGCGATCGATAGGGCTATAGACACGGCTTCCTAAGGATAAAGGATATAGCCTATTGTGGTCTCCCAATATATACTCAACGGTACATGGGAGCACAATCCGTACTGGCACTTGTCGTCTCAAAGAGGAGGAATCACCCAACCAGTAATGAAAGCGATAGTTACCAAGCTTTACGACACCAGAATATGTCTTTAGCCTAGACTTCTAAATGTTTTGCATTAGGTTCCAAAGCATTTTTATGTTCATTTAATTTATTTTACAGTTGATCTTGCTTAAGAAATTTTCCTTTCAGGTTCACCGAGTAATGTAGATATATAATTCCTAAAATGCAATCTAAGATGATAAACAATCGTTTAATCTTCTTTTTGCAATGAAAATCATAGCTAATAAGGAAAGAGAAATGAGATTCTTTCAAGATAGAGCACAGAGCGCACACTAGATGCACTGTCCTAAATCAAACCAACAAGCAGTCTAAATGCAAATGCACATGCATGTATTTGTTTTCCGCTTTCTTAATGTGTGAATGACAACATTACTAACAAATTTCTCTTGAAAATGAAAGGAAGATAATGACAACACTTTGTGATTTTGAATTGAAAATTGTTTTCGACACTTGAAAATATACTAATTCAAATCAAATACACGAGTAACAGTACAATCGACCATCAAGAACAATAGGGTTCTCTTCTACGACTGAAAACGACACTTGCGACACTTTCAAATCAAGAAATGACAGTTCGATTATGCTACTTCTTTGTAAAAGAGAACTGAAAAGGGCGCACAATACACAAAAACATTCATAGTTATTTGCACAATGGAGGCAGAATGATGGAAAGGAAGGGGGTTTCCACAGTGGTATATTGGTCACAGACAAAAAAACTCCTAAATAGAGCTGAAGAGAGTGAAGAAAAACCAAAGTCTAAAGGAAAAATTAACCTTATTTGATCAGTGCACCTGTTACACAGGGAAACAGGGATGCATCCCACCTATTGCACATGGGAGGTGCGATGCATCCAAATTTCCTTGAAGAGAGGGTGCGATGGTACCAGGACGAGACTTTAACTTCGTTCTTGATCACATTTTGCAGCTCAGTTTAGGGATTTAGCCCGAGCAAGTGATGTTCACTAAATATAAATCACAGGGGTTGATCTAATGAGGTTACTAGAGCCACCACCAGGGCAATTAGAATGTTTGCAAATCGATTGTTCAGTTTATAAAAAAAACCTAGAGATAGACTGAAGCAGCATTGATCTACTTTGCACATGTGTAGCAAATGCAGTTTGAAGGCTAGCTGGCTTGACTTCAGGCTCTATTTGTAAGTTTATAAAAAACCAAATATAGACAAGAAAACAAGCTATTCAGTCCCCAGTATGGTCTCCATTTTGTTATCGGGGAATCTAGTGTCCACTCAGAGCTACTAGTCCCACTAAGACGGGTAGCTATCTTAGAAACAAACAAACCAAAGCTACTTTCACTTTCCTTTATGAGAAGTAGATAAGAGGGGAACAAAAGATACCAACCTCAGTCTTGTGCTTGGTTCCTTACTTGGTTCCTCTCCCTTCTGACAGATCTTTGCCACTCCTTCTCTGCTTACCCAGCTTCAAAGAGCACCTGTAGAGTCAAAGCAGCATAATATTATCAAAGAACAGAGACCTACAATCATAAACAATATAGGACAAGATATATATCGACCACAAAAATGCATATACCATCAAACATACAAGAATGTGGGGGAAAACTTGAATAGCTTTATTAATATCAATACTAACAAAGAGGATTAAAACCCATTGTTCTGACCCAACGTCATCCTCCTAGCATGAAAGCCCTTCTTCACCTCATGAAAAGCTTAGATCACCCAACACTATGATTTTCCACCAAGAAAACAACAGAACTTCCTTACAAAATACAAGATTCTAGCCTCTGGATCTCTGTGATGAGGGATCCATATATAGGTGTTTGCAGGGGGGTGAGTTAGTTGCTGGGATTTTTATTTGTGTCCTCTCTCTGATAGTTCTTGGTTCCACTTAGAGATTCATGATCTCTTACTCATCCCTGGGTGAATTCAGAGAGGCAAGTGTCATTGGAGAAGTTTCTGGAAGATTCCATGATCATCCACCTTGCGAACTGTCTCTGCCATTTGTCTATTCTCACTTATCACACCCTATAGAAGGGATTTCCAGTATGCATCACACCCTTAGCACTAAGCAACCTGTATGATCCGGTTTTGACCAGTTCTAAGCAGTTTTCCATGGAGAAATTTTGGAAGATGATGTAATCAACTGACCTTGTTCCTTCAGGGTGTGAAGCAACTCTTTTAGGGACTTAGAAGCCCTTGGTTTATGGACATGTATGATTGGGTTCGCAGTGCCCAAAATTTTCTATAACAACATCTCTAGCCTAGACCTTTAAATGTTATGCGTTAGGTTACAATGCTCCGTTATGTTAATTGAGATAAATTTTAGTTGATCTTGTTTAAAAGTTTTCCTTTTAGGTTCACCACGTGATGTTTCTGAAACTCCTAGAATGCAACTATGATGAGAAACATTCTTTTCATTTGATTTAAACAATGAAAACCATAACTAAAAGGGATAGAACGATGAGGATCTCTAAAGAAGGAGCATAGAGCACATCTAATGCAACTTTCCCTATACCATTCCTACAAGCACACACAAACTTCTAAATGCATTATACATATTTTTCTTTTCATTCCTTTAATTTTTATATGAACATAAAGAAACTAAATGCACAAACGATCAATCAATTCTTTTCATGAGAAATGAAGACTTTATTACAGTTTCTTTTTCAAAGAAATGAAGACTTTACGACAATTATTTTTCAAAAAAGTAAAGACTAATCAATGCAAGCTAACTTTGAAAATGAATTGACAATGATAAAAAAATATCTTAAGAAACAATAAACAATCAAGGTCAAAGTAGGGCTAGGAGATGAAATGCAAAGTGATTTCAAAAACAAAGAAAAGCATTGATCTTCAGCAAACAACATCAGAAGCAACTTTGGAAAAAATCAAGAAAAAGATAAGTTTTTTGGCTTGACAAAGACCAACAGAGCCCTGAGTGGGAGACAATGTGTTGTAGAGCACTGTCTCTAAGCCAAGGGTGCTCTACAGAGCATTGTCCCCTGACCAACGGTGCTATGGTAAAATAACATTCCTAGAGTAGTCACTCTAGTGAAAATTTTGACCAAAAAAGCTTCAAAATGACTGAAAAGAGATCAATGAATTCAAGTAAAGTCTACCAGGATGTAAAATGATAAGGGTAACTACCAGGAATGATGGTTGTTCCCAAGTTGAGTCTCCATGTTTTATACATAATTTATACCTATGGATAATTATATCTTCCCTAAGTGGGTAGTTACACTTAGAACAACTGAAGTAAAGATGTTTAACCTTTTCCTAAAATAAACAGATAAGATAAAAGAAACTACTTGTGATCCTTCGCTTCCTTTGATCTCCTTTGAGTTTCTCCCATCACTCCCGCTCAAACTGAATTCATTCAATTGATGCCTGGCAACATAAACAGAAGACGAAAACAATCAAAACATATAATATATTTATTGTAAACAAATGGAGTCGACAACATTTGAACATACATTCATAATAGATATAGACAAAAGTATTGGAAAAGGAACAAAAAACTTTATTGATTGATATAAGGAGAAGTTGCACCCAATGTGGTTCAATCTTCTGTCACTCATCCAGCTTAGTCCAAACCCTCATCACACCAATAGCAACATCAATCGAGTAGCATAACATTACTTGAAAATGATTTCAAGTCTCTAAACCAAGAGTATTTCTCTATAATATCCAAGCTCCAGCCCCCCTGATCACTATGATGAGTGGTCAATTTATAGGGAAATGAAAGTGGTTTTGTCATAAATATGGTATTGAATCGTTTTCCATAATTGGATAGTTAGTTTCCATGGACAAAGGGATGAGAGGATAGAAGATTAGAGGATCTATAGCCTATCTAAAGTCAAGCTGATAAGATGAGATAAGAGCTGGGAATCCTCTAGAATGTTTTAGAATCAAGTAATATTCACAGAATCCTAAGCCAATTTCACTCATCCTTTCCCAACATAGGCTTAAGTTGGCCTAAGTGCTCTACAACATAGGTCTAGATGGGCCTACCTACTATGCAGAGAAATTGTCCCTGACCAATGGTGCGTTGGTGTCCCAAGGAGGCATTTCAGCAGGATTTCAAACTAGGAAACTTTCATGGATGAAAACACTCAATGTGATGACTTGTCCAGGGCATGTAGCAATTGAATTAGGGTTTGATGAGCACTATTTATAATGATATGATTGTGAGGGAGCGATGCCCAAATAAATATGTAACACAAGGATAGTTTCTCCACATGTCAATATTGAAGTTCAGGCCTAACAAGGCCTTTCGAGATAGATTAAACCAAATTTTGACTATGATAATCGTGAGTTTGAACCAACACCATGCCGACGGAGGATGGTGAGGTTACCAGGTATAAAAGAAAGTTTCCTAAATAGCTAGGAGGGCTTAGTAGTGGGGCAGTTATTAGCGCCTCTTTCAAGGCATTAAATGATCGTTGAACTTGATCGTCCCATAAGTAAGACATTCCTTTCTTTAGTAGGTGCATGAAGCCTTTAGTTAATTTGGTGTAATTCATGATGAAACAACATAAGAATTTTGTTTTCCCTTGCAAACATTGGAGTTCTAATATGGATTATGGTGTGGGAAATTAATTAATCGCCTTTACCTTATTGGGATAAACCCATATCTTGTGTTTGGAGATAATGAAACCAAGAAGGCATCCAAACCTGAAAAAAATGCACTTATGTAGATTTATAGGAATGTGATAGAACCTACACCTAAGAAATATTGCTAAAAGATGAGCTAGGAGTTGGGATCGTTTCTTGGAATGAGTCAGAAGATCATGCAAGTATTAAGCTTGAATGATTTGTATGATATCATGACATGCATATAACATGGCCGTTAGAAAGGTTGCACCCACATTCTTTAGACTGAATGGGAGCTTCTTAAATGAAAATATGCCCCAAGGATAGATGAAGGAGGTTTTTTTTTGGTCCAAAGGTTCTAAGAAATCTAGTTATATCTCGAGAAGCCATCCATGAAGGAGAAGGACTCATAATCGACACAATCGTCAAGAATTTGGTTAATTAATGGAGTTGGATAGTTTTATTTTGGACATCCGACATTCAAATCACGGTAGTTTACATAGAAGTGGATGGTTCCTTACTTTTTGTCTACATGAACTATATTGGAAACCCATTCACTCAAGGGTACGGGGTAGATGATACCAACCCGTAACAATTTTTTGATTTTAGTCTTGATAGATGTAGTTTTTCCAGGGTGGATTGGTCGAAGTCTTTACTGGACAAGCCTGGAATTGTCATAGACCTTGATCTCATCCTCTACAGTAGAAGGATCTATTCTAGGCATTTCCTCATAAGAGCAAGTGACAACATCATGGAATTCTTTGAAAATGGAGGTGAAGCTCACAATTTCCTCATGACTGTAGCCAAATCCAATATGAATGTTTTCCATGATGCCTATTTTGACTGAGATATCAATAAGAATAGTTTTTTTAGAGATTTCCCAAGTTCACTTCCAAATCCATAGTTTTGATAGTCGTACAAACTAAGGGAATAATCTCAGGTGAGTCAAAAGGCAATATTTTTATAGGCATCACCTTAGAATCAGATATCAAAGTGCGGTGATGAGAAGTTTCCCAAGGTTTCTCTTCTAAAGACATGATCTCTCAAATAGATTTTTCTGTAGGTATGACATCATTGAGGAGATCATTAGAAGGATCCATAATGGGAGAGGAAGTGGTACCATTTGTTGTAACTAGATCAGTGGAAGAATCAGATCCAAATTGAATGTGTAACAACCGCTCCTCCTAGATCTACCCTAGCACCCAGCCAGATGGGGTAAACATGCGATGATAGATGCCAATCTAAGGGATTCAATGTCCTTGGAAACCTTAATGAAATGGAATCGAGAAAACACATCAATAAAACCCATCCACATCAGCAACAACACCCTTAGGATACATGTCAGCCATGCAGACAGCCTACCCCTAGGTTACACTGATGTTTTATGCCTTTTAATCCCTGTTCGCTCTCATGATATAGGCATGCTAGCATCCAGAAACCCATAGTCGCTCTCACAAGCCTATGTGCCAACATCTAGAGACTCATGTTGTTAGTGTTATGTGAGTGCCCCTGGGATTTGAGCCACTCTTTTAGGCCCAAATCCCATATCACTCCCTAACATGGAATGATAACTTAGGAGGAGTAATATAACAGGGAAACAATGATGCAAAAGTAATAAGTTAAATAATACCTTAATCAAATCCCTACTAGCCATGACGTGTAATTCGTCGAACATGCCACAAGCATGTAATCTACAAGTGTAACCAACCAAATTAAACATAGAGATCTTGTACTTATATAGGAATCACCAAGAACCGTTGTTCCCTCATGTCATTTGCTGCATTTCCATCTATTAGGGCATAGGTACATTATCCATTCATTTACAAGTAAAAACATGAGATAACCATGACATGAACTAGTCATATAACCATGCTTATAACTAAAATTAAACCAAGTAAATGTCAAATATATGACAACCATATAAACAAGTGAAAAACTAAGAGAATTTATCTTTCATTAACCATTGGAAGATTTGACTAGGTTTGGGACTTCCATGTACCACATGACCATAGACATGGCTGAACCACATATTTCTTTCAGCCTGTCACCCTCGTGCCATATTCCAAGCATGAATGTCGGATCTCATAGGACCACCAATCCAAGAAAAATCAAGGGAATCTAGATGTTAAATGACCTCCACCCTCATCAAATCGTGATCACACCAAAACCAATGATTTGATCACAACCAAACCAAAATTGGAATGCCATCCAAAATCCATCATTATCCTTGAGGAATTTTTTGTCTCCTTGTCTACCACGCTTTAACACAATATAATCCAAAATCACTAGGCCCTAAACCGAGAATAGTATCTCAGGATTTACTCCAATCCAAACCTCGATCAGTAGGCCCTAAACTGAGACTCTTACCTTACGATTTACTATGTATCCTGCCAGAACCGATCAAGGGATTGCTATGCATTTCAGAAAGAAGCTTGAGACCACCTCTACCCCAAATTCCAAAATCCATCTAGGAAACCAAAGCTCAAAACCAAAATGAACATCTCAACACCATGGCATCTAGAAAAAGAGAAGGCTAGGCTGAAAATTATTGTCATAACCCAACAAAACCATGCTATCGACAACAAGAGAACCATACACCAACATGAAAAGCCATGCATGTCCAAACCAGCTAGAAAATCACACATGCAAAAGGTTACTTGCAAGTATTGCTTCTAAAGTCATCTGATCTTTCTTTTCCTTCCTTTGTCCTTGCTTTCCTTCCTTTCCCTTTGCTCGCTTTTCCTTCCTTGATCCAAAGCTAGAGTGATCCAAGAAAATTCTAAGTGACTAAGGGTGAGAGAGAGAGAGAGAGAGAGTAATGAGAGAGATGCAAAATTGAACTGATCAAGAGCTTAAGACTGACTAAGAAGCTTGGCACTAATTCAGAAGACTAACTTGACAATACTTGCCCATTGATCCTCAGAAGGATTTTTATTAATGAGGCCTCTAATTTCTTCATTTTCCATTATTTTGCTTCAATTTCCTCCTCACATTCAACCAGTGACCTTTTTCCTTCCTTTTCTCCTATTTTCCTCTATTTTCATAAATAAATGTCCCAAAATTCCTTTTTCTTCTTTTAAAGCATTTTCCTTTGCCAATTTCCTTAGCCAAAAACACACATCTAGTGATGGCTACTAGGATATCTTTGCCCAACATTCTGCTTGGAATATGTGTCCCGTACTCATGGTCTTATTTTTATATTATTAACTTTTATTACATGAACTTTTTGGCAAGGCTATTACATAACCCTCCCCGTTGGGGAACACCATCGTCGACGTTAAATCACACCATTACCTTAGGAAAACCACTGAAATTTAAAAATATTGCCCATGGAGCTTTATAACTTAGAATTTTATAATATTTACAATGAATGCCATGCTCGAAAGAAAAACATCATGAAAAAATGACCAAATAACAACCATACTGCATGCTAGAGCTTCATAACACAACTCATTATGATATTTACAATAAACTCATATACACATATGCAAATTTTCTAAACCAACAAATAAAAGGATACGATACCTATATCAATAAATAAGGGAGTTCAAAGGATCACACCTCCACCCTCAAAAGTAGTACCAGGATTCACCTCCTTCCCAGTAAGTCCAGAATCCACTACCATAGTCAAAGTTACATCCAATGTTCAACACTATAATCCTGTGCCACTTTTCGTCTTAGTGAACAGTTACCGAGTCATTTTTCTAAGGCACACTCCCAATGTGCATCTGATTCCATATGGAAATTCAAATGACCAAAACCAATATATCCATGAACTTCCCTTCTCTGCTATAAAGTCCTTCTAAAAATATGATCACCCCCTTTGGTGTAGTCACTCACCTTCCATGTTCCCCGGGATCCCCTAACCCAGGCGATCCATCCCTTGGCAAGGATTCCTCACGTCAAAAGATACAAAACTATTTTAGTGGCTATACCCACTTTCCAAAATTTTGGCTTGCATGCAAATTTCAGAGCCTACTATGGATCCTATCATCGATCATTTCTTGGTCACTTATTGTTAAGATGATAATCACAATCTCCCCTCCTTAATCCTAAGAGTTGTTCACCTTCTCATCTTTATGTAGCAAGTGTCATATTCATGCACGGGAATTATCATTTGTCATGCAAAGGGAATTTTTTCGTGCTTCAAGGGGAAATCTTTGTGTGTATGAGTTGTTAACATTATATAGACATGTTTCACACTCACTTCACACACTCTTGTCACAAATGTTTTTCATCAAGAGAAGTATGATTATATTTTCTAGATGGTCTATGTTGTATCATTTAGTGTTTGAGTGTGTGATCTTCATCAAAGTTCTATCATTCTTCGCATGATTTCCATTGATCCCACACTTAGCCAAATTTTGGAGTTCCCTAGCCACTTAACTTCATCCAACTTTCAAGAACTACACCCTTCGCATCTACAACCCTCTAGCTTTTCCCCTTACCTGCTAGAATTGCACAATGTGTAGAGACTCCAACCTCCCTTGGTGTCCAAAACTGTGTAGTGATTTCCTCCAGTGTCATTCCCTCAAACGACACCCACTCTCTCTAGAAACTGTGCAGTATTGTCCCTTAGCTACCCAATCTGTTCGGCATATAGAAATTGCACAAAGGTGTTCTCCCATGACCCCATCCCATAGCAATGTCTTGCATCCCAAAAGTGTGCAGTGTTGTCCCAGCTGTCCAGTTTGTTTTGCATTCAGAAACTGTGAAGAAGTCCTCCCAAGACCTAATCCTGGTAGCATTTGCTACTCGCTGAAAGTACACAAATGTATCTCTCAATGACCACAAGGAAATATGATATGTAAGGCAACTCTAAAGGAGTTGAGGATAAAGACAAAGGAACCCAGGTTATGATATAAGATCGATATCGCATGAAATCTTCCTTGGATGCATAACCCTATGGAGGGTGTATGGTAAGGAAAGCTCATCTTTTGAAATACATATTTAAGTGTAGTTTGAAGTACTATTGATCATTGTCATATCATTTCGTCTTCAATGACATGCATGGTTGCAAGCACTGAAAGTCATTCTATGTGTTTCTTCTATGTATCTTGCTCCCTGTCATTTGTTGGATCAATGACCATCTTTTAGCATATTAATTGCTTTTTCGTGCTTTCTATATTGTTCTCATGACTTTGATGTTTTTTCTTTGTGGGCATGAATTTTCTTCACTTAGTGAACATTGGTCGCACCCACACACAAACTTGTAAGCAAAGGCGCATAAGTGTAGTCACAGTCGTCCAAAGGTCTATCTCAAGTATCTTACTTGTTTCTCTTAGCTTTAAGATAGTCTCATTGAGAACATGGTTTATCTTGTTGGTTTGTGTTGTCCTGTATTCAAAATATGCTAAGTGTATGATCACATTGTCAGTCTACAAAAATTCAATTGCTTTCAACACATCCATTTTGCTGAAAGTCTACGCGACCAAACAACCTCCTTGAGTTAGACCCCGACTAAGTTTCATTGCATAGTCTCTACCGTTAGTGACCCTGTTCCACTGTCCAGAACTGCATAGTGCCCGGGGATATCGTCCAGGTCAGCTACACTGTGCAATCCCTGAAGTGAGTAGCATGTCTTCCTCCCAAAACTACGCATAAATTGCCTCCTTGCCCAAACTGAACTGTGCATTTCTGAAGTATAGTTGTAAAGACTCCCTCTGGTCTACCAGAAACCTACACTACAAGGAGACCTGGGGTTGTACTTCTCTCCAAAACTGCATAGATATGCCGATATGTTTCCCCTGCTGCCTACCCCGCACTACCATTAGAAACTCCACAATCATGATTAGCAAGGCCTCTGCTGCCTTGCTTTGGATTGTCTCTAGAAATTGCATAGTCCTATTTGATAAGTATTCTACTAGCTTACCCTACATTGCTCTAGGAAAGTATGTAGAATTCCTAGCTAGTCTCCTGAGTGGCTTGTCCTATCTTCCCCTTGAAAAATTTGAAACAATTCCCTCTACAACCCTGCTATATTCTTACTCTATAAACTGCATAGAACTGATGAGTAGTCCCTCTTTAGCCCTGCCCTATCCTTCCTCTAGAAACTGCATAGAATTTCCCAGCAGTTCCTCTTCAACCATGCTCTTTCCTACTTCTGGAAACTGCATAGAAGCTATCCCCCTCAGGATCCCATACTAGGCACATCCCAGTCATGGTACTATCCCAGTCAAGGCACTACTATACTACACAGTACTGAGAATCCTACTCAAAATGGTCTGAGGTCTAGTTGGGGCTTCTTACCGAGGAGATCCCCTAACATGTTGGTCTGTCCAACACCATCAACAAAAACTAGGGCATATACCTGCCTAAAAGCCATCATACTAGTCATAGCATGCTCATGGAAATAAATGGACACCATTGGGTACTAGCGTCCCAAAATGGCCCTATTCCTAAAGTACTCTACCAGCATATTGCTACATGTTCCATTTTCTTTTGCAATTGCTGCCAATTTTGGCATTCAATTGCAACCACCCAACGGGGCATGTTCATGCATTCTTGTTCCAAGCACATAATTTCCATTCGATTGAAATAAATTGGAATAACCTCAAGTCATACCTCATTGATAGTTCATCGATAATATACAATTGCAATAATGTTGGATCCTATCACATTAAGTCAAACAAACTATTTAGTCAAAACATCATGTATAAACATATCACATCTGGTTAGCTCAAAACATAACCATTATAAATCAAAATCATAAATCACATGTAACCATCATAAACCAAAATCATAGATCACATATAATCATCATATACCATACTCATAAATTACATGCATAATAAAACTGAAATAAAATGTTGATACTTATCCTTTCATCAATCCTTAGCTTCTTCCTTTGTCCTTATCCCATATGCACTCTAGATCAGTTGACGTACCTAACAAACACCCAGTGCCTTTTCGTCAACCACTTTCACATACACATAGTGTGCATCACACACATAGAATCACACATTTCATACAACTAGTATTGCACACCCTCAACATAGTATGTATGACATGCACACCATACCACACATACACCAGTACCACATGTAAAAAGCATCGCCTGCACAATGTGCGCATAACATCAAATGTACATGACACCACCTACAAAATGTGTACATGATGACACATGTACAATACACCACTGTACAATGTGTATACAATACCACATGTACATAGTGTTAGTCCTTACAACCTCGTAGGTTGAAAAGGAAATCGACCAGGGTAGCCTCAAACCACTTCATCTCAGTAGCTAGCCCTACTAAGCATGAAAGGGATCTCTCTAAGTCTCTTATCAGTGATATGACTTTAAAGCAAATGAATTTTAGGCTAGATATGTGTATTTGTTTGTGAAAAATTGGTTTTTTAAGGATTTGTTGAACTTAGGCTTAGGAGCCACAAGTCGGTCTAGGTCGTGGGAATGCAGGAGAAACAATAAGGAGCTAGATATCAAAATACATGGTGTAATTTGAGTATTTTTCAGTGTAGTATAGAGGATATAGTGTGGAAGAAACTAATGAGCATCAATAAACATGATTTCATTAGCTTTCGAAGACAAAACACATGACTATGAAAACCAGATAACAGAGCTTGAAAAACAAGAATTCTGGATATTTTATCACAAGGAATTCATATACATAAGAGGTATAATGTAGATAAAGATGTTTAGACCATGATAAAACAAAAATAATGAAGTAAAGGCATCATGAACTCACTAGGCTAGAGTTCCTTGAAAATAGCTGCAACCTGTATCTGTATTAGCTGAAAGATGATTATAATGCAAGCCTCCTTCAAAAAAAATTCAACCCTCTTCTCCTGAGGAGAAATGATACATATAGACTCTCCTAGACCAATTTTTGACCTTCAGGATTTGAATTACTTGGTGGAGGAACTAACTCCAATATTCTCTCAACCAACATGTGAGAGTGAGAATGTGAAACTCAAACACTTCATGAAGAGTTTGTTTAGGAGTTTGCTTCTTTTATGAGGCCTAATAACCATCAAAAACAACCTATGATGTAAATTTATTCATGCCTACATAACGTAGCCTCATAACTAGTGCCATTACATATAGAATATTGACTTTGACCTAGTCAGACTAGAAACTAGAAATTTTACACAGTGAAATTTTCCAAATAAAAGCATAGAAAGTGCAGAAGCATAGCGCCGAATTTGAGATGATTTTGAGGTGATTTTCAGGGGTCAAAGTGTAAATATGATAGAATGGTAAAATGGCCCTTCAATTCTATCTTCTAGAACAATTCTCATTTCATAATTTGGAGCATGGGAAGGCCTTCAAAACTCCATTCGCTCAAGGTCACTCGAGAAGCGCAACGCCTGTCAAAAAATGGTCCAGAATGCTAGTTTTTTGCCACTTTTTTGCATTTTTTTCCAAAACTAAGCCACCTCTCCAGAATATGGGAAAATGTGTTTTTATAGGATGGAAATACATTTTCAAAAATGTATACCTTTTCTCAGATGCAGGCGTGAGGAAAAATCCCAGCACCTTGGAGCCACTAAATTTCTGAACTTAGACCAAAATTTGTCAAAAAACTCAAAATGCTCAGAATTTGCTCAAAATTGGAGGGAAGGTGAAAAAATAGGTTTTTTTATAGCTTCATGGAGGTTTCAAAAAGAATCTCCAAGTTTCCCTCATCCTTTTTGTCTTTTTTGGCCTCGAGCTTGTTTTCAAGTTATTTTACCTTAACATTAGAAATCAGGTTTTGATTTTGATAGTGATGCGCCATGTGTCTAAGCATTTGATTGTCTCTGTTTGCCTTCTCAAGGAGCTTCTCCAAGTGTTCATTCACCATATTAAGCCAATACTCCTTATTTTGATGAAGCTATAGTGCGATCCTATCTTCTAGGTTAAGATCCTCATTAAGCAGAATTTGTTCTTGTTGCTCTTGCAAAGATTTCTTGAGGCCTATTGTTCTTGGTATTTTCATTTTCCCTCTCACCTCTAATGTTTGAGGCTCGCTTGATGTCATGATCTCCTTACCTTTGCTCACATGCTGCAATAACTTGGCTTTTCCCTTTTCTAGGATAAACTCCTTTGCTTTCAGTTGACTGTCTTCTTGTTCAAGGAATGATATGACATATTTTTCTCTTTCAAAATTGATTGCTAGCTCCTTGATTTTATAGTCCTTATCCTTTTTTTTCTGTCGCATGTTTGAAGTCTGATCCTCAACCTCTAAATCAACTAGTTCAAACTCACGCTCAACTATGTCTTTCTCTTTTGTTGTCGATTCCTGCTTTGTTGATGAAGAAGGCTTGGCCCCTTTCTCTCTTTGAGAAGAGAACACAAGCCTCCAACCCTTCTTATACACTTTAGTCACCTCAGGTTTGGATAGCTGAGCCTTCTCCATTGATTTTCTAGAGGACCCCACCTCCATTTGAATGAAAAATAAACTGTGAAGTATGAATGGAAATGAAGTGATGTGAAGGTGGATTTCAACAAAATGGTACAGGAGGTTTGAAAAATGTGGATATGAAATTTGGAAGCTGATGAAAATGAGTGAAGAAATAGTGGAAGAGAGATCTGCTTGCAAGGAAGAAAAACTGGGGTTGTAATGAAAAATGCCTAAAAACCTCTAGGAATGAGGTAGGGTTTTACTTTTTGAGAGGTAAAACTTTTTTTTGAGGTGAATTGAATAGTTAAAATGGTTTATTGAACATGTATGAAGGTGTAGGAAACAATTTTACATGTTTTAGAAACCAAAAACTAAATATGGCCATTTGCACCCTATCATTTCCCATGCAAATTTCACTACAAACCCTAACTTGAAGAATCATTGACATGAGATGAATTTGGAAAAGAGAAAAGGGGATAATGATGCTTTAATTACTTTTCCCTTGTATTAGAAGTCAATAAAATCAATCTTTCAAGTGAAAAATTGAGATTTTGGAGAGTTTTGAAGGATTTCTGGGCACTTTGTCCTGCACGCAGCACAATGTTCCTACGCACAGCGCCAAAGCGTAGCGCAGTTCACAGAAGAACAATGCCATCTTCCAAAACACTTTTGGAGGCCCTAACCCACTCCAAATTGAAATCTTAATAGCTCTTTGGAACACTCTTGAAGTCTAATATAAGATGGACACCTCATGAATGTAATTGGGACACTCCATGAGGGAGAAAAGTTGATTTTACTGAGGTCACTCCAAAAACTCAGGGTTTCTCTGAAAAAAGAGAAGCTCCAACTTATAGAGCACTTTTGGATGCCTTTCACTAATCCAAATCATGATCTGAAGGTACCATTGGAAAGCTTGGGAAGTGAGCCCTTAAGAACTGCAACACTTGCTCCATACCCCTAAAAAGCTATCTTGAAGTTAAGATGTCTAAAAGTGCATTAACTCTCCTGTAGCAAGTGTATTTTGGAATTATCTTTCAAATCATAACACCTATGCATAAACTGAAGGAGTTTTTTGTTCCTCGGACTATAACTGATAAAAACCTCTTTCACTCTTGTAAAGTTATTCTTACATGTCCCTATGAGAAATGATGAGGCAAGGTAGTGTACTACAACATTGTCTTATTTGAAATTAAATATTAGCTTTACCTTTATTTTTCTTTCCATAATATGCTAACTCCCTTTACCCACTTAATCACATGATGGACATACTTTTGGCAACATATGGTATCATGATGACACATGAAGTGAAACCCTAGACCATGACCTAAAATGTGTTATGTTCTTGACCCGCGAGAAGGTACCAGAATGCAAAATATGCGAGGAAATATACCCAAAACACAGAATAATAAGAAATAATAGCAAGTATTTTATTATTTAGAAAGGAAAGAAATGTTCACTTGCCTCTTCGAGGAGGCAACCTCTAATAGAGCTGGGCTCAATTACAAAGTAAGACACGATGCTCCTCGAGGGGAGTCTCTATCCTTTATATAGGATTCATACATGCAATACCATGGTTCTTATTAATACCATCTATCTAATACCATGGCCCATTTGCAACTAACTATGGTCCCTTATTTAAATGTAGGTTAACCACTTACAATTATTATTATGGGCTTTATTGACTATTTACTTAACTATAACTATGACTCGACCCTATTACATTAATAAGGGGGTTAGGATTGGACCCTAACATGCCCTCCCCCATAAAAATATCCTTGTCCTTAAGGTTGAATCTGTGGAAACTACTAAAGGACAGTGGCTGGTTCCCAAGTCGCATCTTCTAGAGAGGTGTCTTTCCACTTGATGAAGACTTCCTTGATCGTGCGGCCATGCAAGTGCCATTCTCGCGTGTCAAGAACCTGTTCAGGTTGGAGCCAAATTGAACCTTCTTCATCTAATTTCGATAGACTGGTTTGAATTTGACAATGGTTCCCAATCACTTTCTTGGGGCATGAGGCATGGAAGACTGGATGGATTTTTTCCGTGGGTGGCGAAGCTAGCTTGTAGGCTACTTCTCCGATGCACTGAAGTAGTTGATATGGTTCATAGAATTTTGGAGATAATTGGAGATAATTTATGACAACCCTTGTCTTTGAGTGATGTTTGCTTATATGGTTGCAACCTCAAAAATACCTGATCTCCTTCTTGAAATTTGCGTTTTGAATGATGTTGATCTGCTTGTTGCTTCATGTGGTTTTGAGCTTGATGGAGATTCTCTCTGAGGTGGGCTAGCATGGTTGTGCGGTTTTATAGGAGTTGATACACGGCTTGTACCTTTGAGCATCCCTAGATATAATAAGTAGGTGAAGGAGGGAGTTGACCATAAATTACTTCATATGGAGTCATTTTGGTGGTGGCATGATAGTTAGTGTTATACCACCATTCGGCTATAGGTAACCACTGTACCCATAGATGTTGCTTTTCTGAAGTGAAACACCTAAGGTAGGTCTCCAGACATTTGTTGACTGCTTTAGTTTGACCATCAGTTTGGGGATGATAGGAAGTACTGAGTTGTAGTTGGGTTCCTTGGAGCTTGAAGAGTTCCTGCCAAAAGTTACTAGTGAAGATCAAGTCATGATAAGACATAAT